>WWET01001535.1:41037-102719 GCA_011038615.1 Limnodynastes dumerilii | reverse complement strand
GAAAATACTTTGCTTTTGCTTGCAGCACAAAAAAAAAAAAAACACTGCACCATCTTTACCCTGCAATTTAAAGCTGGGTAGTCAGCACATTTTTGCTATGGTGCAGATGTACTCCTTTTATTGATGTTGCTCTGAATGCTGGACGATTGTTTCTGTGTGTTCCCTTCGTCAGCAGGTGTGGATGGTCAACACAATGACTATCACGGTTCACACCTGCTAACCTCTTTCAGGAAGTGACTACAGTCTGCCCACGTTGCTCTATAGTTTGTCTAGCTCGGTCTATTTTATTACGTGCTGAAATGACAGTAACAGATACTTGAACAATCTGCTATGCAAATGATTTGTTCTACATTGAAACGTCTTCAGAGGTGCCCAGGACACTATTTTAAATACTGTCTTCGCTGGTGTAAATAAGCTTACATACTTTCTAGTACTTCAAATGACAGTACAGCCTATCAGACCCTCAGTTACAAAGAAGCAGAAAACAGTCAACATAAACAAGTGTTGAGTTCAAGGTGAGACCTTGTCCCTTATATGCAGGGGCAGAACATGACAGGCTCAGGCCCCATAGCAAAGAGGGGCTTGTGTCTGGATGGGCGGGACTGACGGAGCCATGCGTTTCTGTGGGCAGGGCTGAGTGGGCCCGTCTGCTTGAAAGAAGCTGTCAGAGGTTGACTCCATATATGAGTGCTGAGAGCTGCAGCATACTGTTTTCTTACAGTGCAGGGGAAGTGGTTGCCCCTGGCCCCCCACTCCTCCGGGCCTTGTAGCAGCTGCACCCTATGTGTCCCTTATAATTACGCACCTGAGTACAGGTAGGGGGAGACACGCTACCTGACCCTAACCTTATAACTTCTGCACCATGCTCACTTATAGTGGGTACGGCGCAGACGTCAAGATGGTACAGAGAGCACTTAATACTGTTCTATTTACATGCTTACCCCCACCTATTAGTGTAAGCGGCATCCACAATAATGACAGATACTATAGCTGCAACAGCTAATGGAAAAGAAAATATAAAATAAATATAAACATATCTAGCAATAATAATAATAAACTGAGGGAAAGGAGATTCATAATGCAACATCATAAGTTTGCCGTAAGTTTATTCACGTAGCGTATTTTCATGCGCGTATATTCGTTACACTACCCTCGGCCCACTCCTTGAACGTACGAATTTTGTCAAGATACGCTTTCCAAACCCTACATTAACTTTTTCCAACGTAACCGCAGTCATACGCACACGTACGTATGGGCTATACGAATTTACGCAGCTAAGCACGCCCATACTGTACACTTTAAATACCAGCCCCCGCCTACTTCACGTATTTCAAACGTATTTTGCCAACGTAACCGCAGTGATCCGCACACGTACATATGGCCAACACGTATTTACGCAGCTAAGCACGCCCATACTGTACACTTTAAATACCAACCCCCGCCTACTTCACGTAATTTAGACGTATTTTGGACTCACGTAAAATTGGCACGCCCACACGTAAGTATTTACGTGACACATACGTGAATGGCCCATACGTTCACAATTACGCTACGTTACGGAGCGTATTTTCTATGGTGCGCATGCGCAGTACTTACCAAAGGGCGAATTTACGTGTCCGCCACGCGTAAATTCGCTCCGAAGCGTTGTTCTGGATCAGGCCCAATGTGTGCAAATGCTAGGAGCTTAGGAAATAAAATCCCTGATTTAATTGCAATAATGGCAAGGAATAATCTACATATTGTGGGAATCACAGAATCATGGTGCTATAAAAATCATGACTGGGACCTAACTATACCGGATTATCATTTATTTAGGAAGGATAGAGTAAGAAAGATTGGAGGAGGAGTATTAATTTATGTTAAGGAAGGGTTAACCTCAACTTTAATAGGAAGTACTGGAGAAAAAAACTGAGGCACTTTGGGTAACCATAGAAACCCAGAGGGTTATTCTTCGTACTGGAGTGATATATAGGCCACCAGGGCAAGAAGAGGAAATGGACAATGTTCTATTGCAAGACATTGCTAAAATGGCATTAAAAGGAGAGGTAATAATCATGGGAGCTTTTAATCTACCTGATGTAAACTGGGGTGAGTCTTCGGCAAGCTCCACTAGAAGTAGGGACATTTTAAATTCATTACAATGAAGGGGCCGACAGGCGTGATAGGCATTCAAATGAAGACTTGGGAGGAGGAAGACCAGATACGCGTTGATCTGCATCCATACAGACTATCCGGGAGACTCCCGAAATTCGGGAAGTTCTCCCGCAAGTCCCTCCTCCTGTCTCTCATTATAGCCTTCCCCAGCTCCCCGGAACACTATAAATTGCAGTAGTGATTGACAGGGGGCGGGGGCTTGTAGACGTGATTAGCATAAATGGGGTCATTAAGCCCCGTTCTCCTACCGGTATCAGGGAGAAGTAATACAAAATAGGCAACTCTTTATGTCTGTATTGGAATTACTGTAACACCCCTTCAATCACAAGTAATAGCTCTCCAATGCATTCTGAGTTGGTTTCCAGGCATTACAGTATTATAATATGCAAGATAGGCTAGGTCAGGCCTCGCCAACCTGTGGCTCTCCACGTGTGATAAAACAACACCCTGCATGCATTAACTGCATAGGTAAAGCCAATACCTATCAAAGCATGCAGGGAATCTTAGTTTCAGCATTCCTGAAGAGCCACAAGTTAGCTAGGCCAAACTATGCAATGAGGTGTGGTACTAACTCTGTATCAAATCACGTCATATGGGAGGAGGGAGGCATTTAAATTGTACAGTATGGGCTTGGTTAGGCACTTATGTACGACAAGGCAATACGTACAACCAGAGATACGCAAGGAATAGTTAAGGTAGGGTTCTGAACACGCAAGTCGGCTAAGTTACATGAGTTCGAGGGGAGTGCCAAAGGGCATTGGGTTGGATCCAGAATTAAGTAAGTGCTTGAAATTAGTTACTCCTGGGCTATACCATGTTGATTGCAAGGGGAGTCAAGTTAATTGTATTCTTTGCATGTAGGGATATATCTTTGAATTGCTTACTGCACACGGATACTGACCAGCTGTTCTATCACACTGTTATTTAGACTTGGGATAGGAAATATCACCTCTCAACTCTAATACTGTTTGCAACAGATGAAATATGACTCCCCTGAAATCAACATGGTTTATCCCAGGAGTAGCTAATTTCAAGCACTTACTTAAGTTTGGATCCAGCCCATTATCTCTTGTAGTGCGTAACTCGGGTATAATTGTGTACGTAAAACGACCATAAGTCTGGATCATGCCCATTAGATTTAAGTTAGCACATATCTTAAAATTCAGCTCAAAATACAGTTGTGGTTACACAAATGCACATTTTCTCATGCTGCAAGTGATTTGCTTTCAGCAGAACACTCTTATTTAGTATTGTATTAATATTTGCACCAAAAAAACTTTTGTTGATTTAGCATGATACAGTTGACACATTCAAACAACCTCACCTTCAATGTTAATGCAACAGAGTAAAAAGGTATTTGTACTTAACACAGAGACCTGATTAGCGTGCGTTCCTATTGGTCCAAGTGAAATAATGGGTGGGTCATTTAGTCAGGTCACTGCAGTTTATCCACACCTACACTTTTTTTGATGTTTGCTGTACACATCATACATACCTCTGCCCCTCCTCTTGTCCATATCAAATCAAGCATCACAAAAACTATAGAGAATGAAAAACATCAGTTAAAAAAACATAAAATATATGACACATCTAGAATGTCATCTGAAATACAGCAGCATAGGAATTGCACAGAGCTGCAACGTTTGAACTTTAATGTAAAATAAATAATGTTTTCAATGCCTTTTTACAGAGAAACCTATATATAGACACTATATAAATCAGTACAAATAAAAGAGATCATGTCAAACAAGGTAAACTGCTATCTGTAAATCAAGTTGCTGATATGAAGGACATGGAATGGTGGCAAAGGAGTCTATAGACCTTATTCACACTTAAGAACCCGCTTATCTATAAGGTGGGAGGGGTAGTGGAGCGCAGCGCACCTCAAACAGCCTGTATGATCAGGTCCACTGAAGGCAGGCAAGTGACAGGCTGGTGCGCTGCAGGGTGACAGCTTACGGTGTACGCTTTGATTCACACTGCGGTGGGCGGGACGGCACACTGCTCGCTGGACTCAGAATGAGCGTGGCACTATTGGTGAGTGGCGGGGGGGCCTGTGTTGGGCCCCTCTAGCTCAGGGGCCCGGTCACAAGTGCGACCGCTGCGGCCCCTGTAGCTACGCCACTGGTTGTGTGCCATCTCCAGACCCCTAATATAACCTACATATAGTATAGTATGTATATTTTTTTGTGTGCTATCACCCCCTAATACATCCTATATGTACTGTATATTGCACTATATAACTCATACGTATTAAATGTGGACTATGTTAGGTGTGTGCAGAAGAAACACTATATAAAGTAAATGTTGGGTATATTGGGGGTCTGGGAGGAAATTATGTATTTATTCATTAACAGGTTTTATTTTATATAGAGCTATCATATTACTTAGTGCTTTACATAGAATATTTCACATTCGCATCAGTCCCTGCCCCATTGGAGCTACATACTGTGCTTCTGGATAATAAAGCATTTAAACGTACGAGAAATGACACTTCCCACACCTTCTGATAGAGAGACGGGGATGTGATCGCAAGTAGGTGGGACTTATTTTTACAATGTACAATGTATAGGGGGGCCCTCTCTCTGTGTACTGCAAGGGGAGTGGTTTGCTTTGCCATCACACGGATGCAAGGATCGTATGGATTCCAGATCCCTATGCACCTGTACGATTGTAGGAAAACCTTATTTCTGGATATGGCCCTGTGTTTATTATTATTAGATCCTGAGTTCATTACGAAAGCGTATTTACGCTAGCCGCATGCGTAACTTCAACTTCTCGTATGCACTGCGTGCAGCAGATGTTAGGCATCGTAACTCTAATCGTATGTACCTTCCTCGTAAACAAGTACGAACGGGTGGGTCATCCTAGGCGGAGGGAGGCATTTAAATTATACAGTATGGGCCGGGTTAGGCCGTTAAGTGTGACAATCTATTACGTACGACCGTAGTTACGCAAGGAAAAGTTAAGGTAGAGTTTCGTAAATCTAGTAAATTACTTGCAACTGAGGGGAGGGCCCGGGGGAGTACATAGTACTTACGATAGCGTGAATATGCTACGAGATCATACTTAATCTACACTTAGGTGTAGCTCTGGCCCATTGTTATTTTAGCTAACATTTGTAATTATTTTGCTCATTGAATCGGTTATCGGTATGTGAAGCATACTTTGTAAAAGATGAAAATAGGTTCAATGATCTTTTCGGAAGAATAATGTTTGTGTAAAGGCATTTATCTGGCACCTCTTAAACCAAAATAATCTTTATCTTGGAAAGTAAAGTAACAAGAAATAATGAATCATTCCCCTCCCCCCAGGTTATTGCTGTTGTCATGGACGTATTTACAGACCCAGATATTTTCTTGGACTTGTATGAAGCAGCCACACGACGTGTGATCCCAGTATACATCATCCTAAGTCTTCATAAACTTTCATCTTTTCTGCACATGGTGGAAACTACAGGAATCAATGTCAGATTCACAGAGGTATGAATAAAGATTCAAAAAGGAATTATTTAAAATAAAGTTTTGGTGTAACATTGGAAAAATATTGTGGTCAGATAAGAATTGTGTTGACACAAGAAATAAAGATTAAATAAATAGATATTATTTTGTAGATAAGATACAGAAATAAGCCAAGGATGTATCAGATTTATTTTTAGATTATATTTTAATGGGAGTTTGGAAATATTTTTAACACCAACTGTTAAAAATATTTGCAACTTAAGAACAAAGATGTGCAACTTAAGAACAAAAGACCGGATCCTGAATTAATAACGATTGCAAGCACATAAGTCCATTTGTATGGAATGTCCATCATTCTTAATAAAAGCCAACTGTAGTTACCAGTCCTCCATTAAATCAGAGGTTAGATATTATTTACAAATCTAAGTTGGGTACATTGTCTAGGTGCATGGTGCAGTATTCTGAAATATTGGATTTTAATATGTATTCTAAAATAAATGGTTAATTGTGTCATAACAATCAATAATCACATATCCCAAACATTACTTTTCTGTTATAAATGAAACCAGGGCTCAATGATAGAAAAATGTGAAAAAGTTCTTAAAAAATAAAGCATATAAATGTTTGGGGTATTAGTATTTAAATGCCCTCAATTAATGAGATTAGGATCATTTGTCATTGTCTTGCTTGACCTTTTACTGTAAGTGCTTCTGCCTCTCCTTTTACCAGAATATGCGAATAAGGGTCATTTCTGGATGCCCCTTTAATACGCGACATCTGAAGCAAGTAACCGGAGACCTGAAAGAGAGATTTCTTCTGATTGATAGTAACACTGTCATCACAGGAACCTATAGGTAAGGAGATTAACGACCAATCAGATTCAGTTCTGCAGTGACATAGGGCCGGATCCTAAGGAACGTCCGACAGGGGAGTTATGTACATGTCATAAGTAATTCCCCTGTTTTGAAGGTTGTGCGCATGCGCACAACCTTCTATGACGCCATAAGGGCCGGTGTACGTAACGTATGTTATGTACAATGGCTCTTACGAAAAGGGGGCTTTCCCCCCATTACGCATGTTGTATCTCTGCCGTAAAGGCGGAGATGGACATGCTAATTAGGGGACGGGGCGGGGGAAGCACCGTAACGATCAGCTACCTGATCGTAAAAGTTAGGACACAAAAGTGTCCAGATTTACTACCAACAGTGGGGAACGCATGGGGCGTGCAATCCCTGCTCCGATGCCGGACATATTGATCTCGGGTGCCCGTAAGGCGCCCCATAGGTCAGGATCTGGCCCATAGCCACCCCATGATACTTAAAACCAGCAAACCGTTAAAAATTGATTTCAGCAACTTTTGAGATTCAAAATAATATTTACGAGACTGAGAACATTTTACAGTTTATTTTGAATGTACATTTTGGGGAACATGACCACTCTCTCTCTCTATCTCTGAGTACATTTACAATACAGGATGTCTAATTTTTGTCAATTAGCATGTAGGAATGTCTTTTAAAAAAAATATATATTAATTTGATTTCAAACTATATCATACCGTCCGTTCTGGTGAACTCTTTCTCTGGAATAGTATAGCTGTATATTAGAAGCCTTATTTTAATGTTCCTTTGGAGTTCACAGTGCCAAATATTCTCTTTTGTACATAAAGTCCTATTTTGTAATCCAAAGTTCTTAATCCTTACAAAAAGTGGCTTTTACGGTGTGTTATTTTAGGAGGGAAACAGACAAAAAGCAATACGCTCTAAGCAGGGCCGCCATCGGGGAGGACAGCTGGGACTACTGTCCTGGCCCCGCAGCTGATGGGGGCCCGCCATCATTACAGGACCAATGCACTGGCCAGATGGTAACCCAGGCCCTGCCCATGTGACATCACCGATGACAGCACATAAGGGCGGAGCATTGATGGACATTGCCGGACTTCGGGTCACAATTTGCATATATTGCATCATCAAGCCCCAGCAATATATAGACATATATTTCTTCCTTACGAGATATCCCAAAGGAAGGAAATAGAAAGTCGTCAACCCTGCATTAGAGCCCATGCAAAGAAGGACAATAAAAATGGTGTGTGGCATGTGTGAAAAAATGAAATATGTGTAGCTTGGATGTTTGAATGCCTATCTCTAAAAAAGCCTGCCAATGTTGTGAGGAGTTTACCGTCCTTGTCAAAAACATGTTTTGCATAGCATTAGCTGTAACCACGTATTTTTTATTCTTGTTACGAGCAGTTAAAATTTTAGGGCCTGATTCAATTAGAAATTCACTTCGCAATAGATGGGAAAAAGTTCAAGGCGCGCTTTTTCCCATCTATCACGGTAGCTGATTTTTATGCGCATCTCTGTGAGATGCAAATAAAAATACAAAAAAAAATGTGCACAATTATTTTCGCACCGCAAATAACGTGGGTGCGAGGCTAATTGAATCAGACCCTTAGTGTTTTCAAATGATCGCCGTTGTCAACTGTGATTTGCATGAAATATGCCACTGTTAAGCTGGGTACACACTGGAGAGATATCAGATGATAATCCTTTAAATCACAGGATAATCATTAGATAGCTCTCAGATCCTTTGAGTGTGTACTGTAAAACGATGCAGTGAATCGTCAGATTCTGCCCTGCATCGTTAGATCTTGATTTTTAGCAGCTCCGAAAATCACAGATCAACAATGTGGTATTGTATGTGTGTCTACTTAGCAGAAAGGACTTCTGGGAACGATCCAGTGTCAAATCGTTCCAATGTGTACAGCTGCAGGATCATCAGATAAACGTGAGTTTATCTTTTTATTATTGAAAGATCGTTTTTATATTGCTGTGTGTACCCAGCTTTATGTGCATGTGACTTTTGGGATCTGTTTGACTTTTTTGTTTTTTTTCTTATGTATCTAAGAAAATGTAAATAATTTCAATAAACATCTGAATAAAAAAAATATATATGTATAGCTTGGAGCATAGAAAGGACAGGACGGATATGATAGCAGCTTTTAAATACTCCAGGTACAGGAGGGTGGCATTAAAGAAAGAGGTGTATTAGCACATAAGGGAAATGTGCCAAAATTTTATTTTACTGAAAGGGTAGTTGATAAGTGAATAACCTCCCATCTAAAGTGGTTGAGGCTAAGACAGTAGAACAATTTGAAGAGGCTTGAGATAAATATAAGGATATCCTTAAATCAAACTGACAATAAAATAGGGCATAGCCTCCAACATTTACAGGAGGAAAAAGTGGGACCCCTGGGGGCATGTCGTTGAAGGGGGCGTGGCTTTCTCCACACACAAGGAGTGTTTTTCAGCACCTTTCATTTGCACCTATGATAATTTCTTATTTTACACTTTATCAATTATCATACATGTGGAGAACTCACAGTAGAGTGGCCTGACACATTAACAGAGCTGCGGGAGTCTGTCCCCAGCGCTGTTATAGTGATCGTGTGCTACAGGAGTGGAGGATGAGTTTAAGGGGAGGGAATTTTCAGGCAGCAGCGACTGTGTCATTCCTGGTACTAGTGCCCTTTCAGCTGGTACAGACCGTTAAAAACAGTACTTTACCAGCTAAATAGGTACAGTTGGAGGGTATGGTCTAGGGTCAGTATAGATTAATAAAAAAAGGGTAGAATGGATTGCCCATGTTGCTCCTCTTTTGCTGTCACATACTATAGTTCTATGTAAGTGCATACTACAAGTTCTTCTAGCACTACTCCCATTTCAACCTTTTCCTGACCGCTCCATATCGGAGTGACCTGATGCAGTTTAGCTATCCAACCGTTCATACACTGGCTAGAACAGATGTCTGGATCTTAATAGGCTGCAAGGTCAGGTGCATGGCACTGACCAATCAAATTTATTGTCTGTTCTGTTTTTGTTATATTGTTTACTGTCCTCTAAGCTTTTTTCTCTATCCTCATCTCTTGGCCTCTCCCAGTGGAGTGATTCTTCAACACATAAGAATGACATTTGCATTGATCTTGTATTCTGTAAACTATGTTGAGTCTTTGATGTTAATAACTCACCTCACCCTCTCTTAGACCATCACCTTATCACCAGAAAACTTTCCCCCACCAGCTCTACTTCTTTGCTGTCTACAGGACCTTCTCACGCCTGTAGAAATCTTAATTCCATTTTCAATCTGTGTAACAACTTCTATCTTTAGTTCTTAATTTCCACTCTCCTGATATGGCCGTATCTCACCTTAATGAAACCCTATCAGCTGCTCTTGATGAAGTCGCTCCAGCTACCCCTCATGTACCATGATGACTTAAACATCAGCCATGGCAAACTAAGGACACATGAAACCTTACAAATCTATCCCGCAAAGCAGAACGTCGCTGGTGCACAACTCGTTCTCTCCATGACTTTTTAACTTATCACACTTGAACTAACTCCAAACGCCTATTTCGCACAATTAACTGTTTGTTAGCCCTCCTGTACAAAATCCACAATCTGCTGTCTGTGCCCCAGATCTTTCAATGAGAAGACTGGCAGGATCAGACAGGAATTGTCATCCTCCAACTCCACATCAACTGATATAATGTCCAGCCTCTCTCCTCCACACTCTGGCACCATGTCCTCATTCCTACCTACAAACGAAGAGAAAGTATCTCCCCTTTTAGATGTCTGTCTTCTGTGAACCTTAACTACAATCTGTAATCTCTCTGTCTCTACTGGTATCTTCCCATCTTTACTGAAGCATGCACTAATCACTCCAATTCCGAAAAAATGAAACTCTGACTCCAACTCTGCTTCAAACTATTGGCCTATTTCCCAGCTTCCATACCCCTCAAAGCTGCTAGAGAGACTTTCCTATACGCGCCTCACTCACTTCCTCTCCTCACACCATCTTCTGGATCCTCTGTATTTTTTTATGGGGCACATGTCATGTTTTTTTATTTTCCTATGTGGGCACTGTAATTTTTTTAATGATAGGGACGGGGCCTTTACATTCTTTTAAAATTTATTATTATAGGGGGACACTTGTGGCGTTTTTTTTATTGTTTTGGGGCAAGGCATGCTACCTATAGTAGTGCTAATAGAGCAAGCATGCCTCAAGAGTTGTTGTTGGGCTAGATTTACTAAGCTTCTCAAAAAAGGAAAAATAGAGATGTTTCCCATAGCAACCAATAAGATTCTAGCTCTCATTTTCGTATGACATACTAGAGAATGTCAGCTAGAATCTGATTGGTTGCACTAGGCAACATACCCACTTTTCCATCTTGAGACGTATTGTAAATCTTGCCCTAAAGTTTCCTATTATTTACATGAGGTATTACAAAACACAGGATGCTTACAAGTTCAAGTCCAGTGTGTCTATGTGGAAGGGTATTTAAATGATAAATTCATAGGGGTAAATAATTATGTAAAAAACTCCCTCTGCATTGATTAATGAAAAAGAATAACTAATTGGGTAATATTTGTGTGGACATCAAAATAAAAAACACTCTCAAATAATAACATGTCATGTGAGTCTAGCTAGTTAAGTAGTTTAATGACACATGTAAGGAAACAATCATAATAATAATAATCATTAGGCTTAAGCAATTTTGTAGTGGCAGGTATGCCGGTCATTTTATCACCAACTGAAAATACTCTGCTCCTCAGTTTCCAACTGTCAGTTGCTATGGCAACCACCTATGTTGAAAAGACAAATAGTTATTTTTTTTTTTGTAAATATCAGTTAAGTAATTTCACCAGGTGAGTGACAGTTGGAAGCTCAGGTGTGGAGTATATTGTACCTAATGGAATGGGTCATGTTGGAGGGTCTGATGACCTAGATAAATAATTATTATATCATGCTAATAATGACTCCCCTACATATCAGAGGGGCTGATCCAGAATTTGGGAATAAGGGCAACACAAATGCAAGTGTACAGCTCAGCTAAACCATTTTGCAAAGTAAGGAGAGCTAGTTATTTTTAACTCTTTTGCATGCAGGTAAAATACTTTACCTTTACCAGTAAAATACTGCATAGCTTTATGTTTAATCCATAAATTAGATTTGAGCAAAGAAACTTCTCATTTCTAATTCTGCTTTCACAATATAATACATTTGCCTCCCCTTGCAGTTCAACATGGTATTGCTCAGGTCTACACTTGCACCTAAAAAAAGGTATAAGTGCGGCTCTGGATCAGCCTCAGAGTCTAGAGAATTAGGCCTGGATTCAGAGTTGCACTTACACCTTTTTTTAGGTGCAAGTGTAGACCTGAGCCATACCATGTTGCACTGCAAGGGGAGGTGAATTTATATTGTGAAAGCAAAATTATTACCATGTTGCACTGCAAGGGGAGGTGAATTTATATTGTGAAAGCAAAATTATATATAAGAGGTGAAATTTCTTAGCTCCACTCTATTTTATAGATTAAACATAAAACTATGCAGTATTTTAAGTTTATTGTGCAAAAGTAATATATTTCTCTGCATGTAAAAGATTTAAGATAAATTAGCCCCCTTACATTGCAAAATGGTATAGCCGAGCTCTACACGTGCACCTTTTTTTTTTACCCTGCCTCCCAAACTCTGAATCCAGGCCTTAAACCAGAATTTGTGCTGACCCAGAGCTGCACTTGCACCTTTTTTTTTTTAGGTGCAGGTGTAAACCTGAGCAATACCATGTTGAACTGTGTTGGAGGCAAATTTAAACTGTGAAAGCAAAATAAGGAGGTGAAGTTTCTTAGTTCAACTCTATTTTATAGCTTGAGCGTAAAACTATGTCGTATTTGAGTTCTATGTGTAAAAGTAAAGTATTTTCTCTGCATGCAAAAGAATTCAAATTAATTTGCACCCCTTGCATTGCAAAATGGTTTAGCCGAGCTGTACAATTGCACCTGTTTTACCCTTACTCCCAAACTCTGAATCAGCCCCTTAGTTCCATCTGGGAAGTTCTACAAGTGGGATTGTTTAATGTGTTGTGGCTGCTTTAGTAAAGTATCCAGTGTACGTTCCTGCTGTCAGCATATAGGAAACTTACTGAACAGCTACTTAGTCCCGTAATGAAGCCGTTGGTGCTCGTGGGCCTGTATTTCACGACCTGCTGGACTCTGTCCCAAGCCTTGATATGTGTGTACTGTGAGTTTACCACAGCCTTAGAGTGTGAGGGCATTGAGACGAACTGCTCGCTGGGATATGAATGCTTTACCGGAGATGGAGTTTTGCTCGGAATATCTGTGCTGAAGAGCAAAGGCTGCATTGCAGGAATAAAGTGTGGAGAAAGGCAGAAGGTGCGTCATTTTGGGAATGAATACACCGTGTCTTATGCGTGCTGTAACGCCGACCTTTGCAATGCAGCGGATCCAAATCAAAGCTCAATGCTGATCTTGTGGACAGTTGTGCTTGTGCTGCTGCTGTGTGACCAGAGGAAGAGCTGTGGGCACATGGGACAATTTTCATAAAAACTTAACTTATTAAAACCTCTACCTAATTTATTAAGAGATCTATGTATTTATTTATTTATACATTTGGATAATTATACAATAAGTATCAAGCAACTGACATTAACCAATCACAGGCTACCTTTGATCACCAAAAGAAACTTCAGTAAAGCTAGATAAGTTGAGGAATTCATTCGGCTGTATGTGAAGCTGCAGACTGTTCTACTTTGCTATCGTTTTCCTAGAAAACAGACCTATTTAAGGATAAGCTGCTGTATATTGCTGTGCAATTCTGGAACACAGATGAGCAATGATTCTGCACCTATACCCCAGATAGTGGGTTGCATACAGTGGGGCTGATTCAGAGTTGCATTTACACCTTTTTTAGGTGCAAGTGTAGACCTGAGCAATACCATGTTGAACTGCAAGGGGAGGCAATTGTAAATTGTGAAACCAGATTGAGAGGTGAAGTTTCTTAGCTCAGCTTTATTTTTATAAATTAAACATTAAATATAAAGTATTTGAGTTCTATGTGTAAATGTGAAGTATTCTCCTGACATGCAAAAGATTTAAATTAAGTAACACCTCTTACTTTGAAAAATGGTTTAGCTGAGCTGTACACTTACACCTTTTTTTATCCCTTACTCCCAAACTCTGAATCAGCCCCAGTCTGTGTAGTATGTAAACCTTATTTTTTTTTAAGTAGATGACCTAATTTACCTGTGTGCTGAGTTCTACAGGAAGCAATGTTATTATCTATTGTAATGCAAATTAGGATCAGCAGCTATGGGCCATGGAATCAGAGCTGAACTTACACCTATTTTTAGGTGCAAGTGTAGACCTGAGACCATGTTGCACTGCAAGGTGAGGCAAATTTACATTGTGAAAGCAAAATTATATTTAAGGTGAAATTTCTTAGCTCAACTCTGTTTAATAGATTAAACATAAAGCTATGCAGTCTTTGAGCTCTGTGTGCGAAAGTAATGTATTTTCCCTGCATGTTAAATATTTAAGATTAATGAGCACCCCTCATTTTGCAAAATGGTTTAGTCGAGCTGTACACTTGCACCTGTTTTACCCTTGTTCCCAAACTCTGAATCCAGGCTATGTTTCTATTTACTTCCTGCACAAACTCAGGGCTAGTATAACTGCAGAAAGATAGGCAGAGGTGAATATTGTTTAATTTAACCACCTGAACTCTGTATAACACAGCTCTATAGACAAGTTCAATGAAAGAAGATTTTCAGCCATACTGCACTGCACTATGTTGTACTAGAGTTAAGTTTCATGGTGCTTGTTTCACTAAAATAAAATTCTTTAGTGTGTATGTATGTATGTATATATTATTTATGTTTTTTAAACTCCACTGGGTTTGGAAAAAAACCCTCAACATTACATATAGAGAGACTTTGAATCATATACCAACATCTAATTTTCAGGTTTCTCAGTTTCTTGCATTCTGCATCCAGGCTACAAATTGGAATGCATTCATTTCTATTCAATCTTGACAGTTCCGCATTCTGTGTATGTGTTCATGTGTGTATTGGTGTATCCCTAGGACACTTTCTGCACTGTATTTAGGTCACTATCAATCTCTGTATTATACAGGAATCGCTGGAATGCTGGTGAAATACTTGCCAGTAGATGTATCAAATTCTTGCTCTTTGACATTACACCTTTTTTATTTTAAGTACTTGTCCAAACATAACCACACACATTTGCTGTTTGCATCTCGTAATGGACCTGATCCAGACCCCGGCAAACTTTCCTTATGTGTGGGGGTCTGGCAGTACATACAAGAGAAGGGAGTGACCTCCCCCTGTCACTCCCCTCAGTCGTGCGGGCTTTATGGTAGTTACGCTGCTATAAACCTGCCTTAAATGAAATGTGCGGATCAGTTCTCTGTACAACTGCTGATCCGCTCATAAATGTTATAACTCACCACCACTGTAAAATTATAAATGCTTCCTCCTGTGCCCACTTTGGTGAGGGGAAGCACAGCACAATTCTACTGAATGGCATTGCATGGAACCAAGTTCATAATAACTTTGGTTTGTAAATTAGAGTTGAACTAAGAAACTTCACATCTTAACTCTAATTCACAGTTTAAATGTGACCCTCCCCTTCAGTTCAAAATGGTTTAGTTGGGGTGTAAATTTGCACCTAGTTCTCTCTACTTTAAAATTTTGGATCAGTCCTGAGTTGAGCATGAATTTACCATGAACAGTCCATGGGAGACTGCACTATCTCAATGTTATTTCCTTGCTCTGGGTTTACTCCAGGTATACTTCACTAAATGACAGTAGATATAACAGAATATTGTTGTTCTCTTACAAATAGAGTAAGTGGACTGCATGATCCAAAAGTGTTTATTAATATAGCACATCCATAAACTTCAAATGCAATCAGAAATCTGCCTTTTTTTTGGCTTGTGTGATTAAAGATTTTATTTGATTGGTAGTTGTTTTATTGTACACACACCCACCCACCACCACCACCACCATTTTTGAGTGTTTGTTTTAAAACTTGCCTAGGATAGCAGCTGAGAGGGGGCGCTTTTTCAAAGTGGCTGTTTTGGAGACTTGGGGACCTCTGCCGGTGGTGAGCTCCCAAATAAAAAATATGTGATATATGACCCAAAGTTGTGACCGTTTTAGAGTTAGGACCAAAACAGAGAAGCCTTGTAAGTGGCCGGTGGCTTATCGTATATCTGCAGATGTATGTAACTGATTCTCAGAATTTTAGTTTAAAGATAGAAAGTTATGGTTTATTGCTGGTTAACTGCAAGAGTGCTGGGGTGTCTTTTTGTATCTATATATTAGTCATTAGTCCAGCCAAATTAAAATATATATAAAAAGTGAATAAACGGGAATTTGAAAAGATCTCTGATAAGTGTGATGCTGATGTGACATTGGGTCACGTTAACATCATGTTCTCTCTCAGCAGCTGCTAGGAGGGAAGAGGAAGGCACACAATCTGGACTGCCTGACTCTGCAAGTCTCTGACTGAAATTCTTGCAGCATATCAGTTATATTGACCCGTCGGTAATCTACTGGTTGGCGATTATGTAGCGTGATTAAGTAATGCTGGCTAGCTGATCACTGACGGGTCTGTATGACTAAAGTGCTGCCGGCTTTTCAGTTATAAAGACTTACAGTCCCCTACTCACTGGGATGGTGCCCCCTTCACATAACATATTTTACAGTACTAATTAAGAACTTCACAAATACTGTTGTTTATTTACAACCCGTAGTTGAGGAAGATGATAAATGCAGGATGTGGACTAAAGGCAATGTCTGAGTGATTTATTTCTGCTCTAAATAAATGAGCAAGAATGGCACTTTATACACTGAAAAATGTTTGTGACGTTACATTCTTTGTTTCCTTTTACTATTCATTAGCTCCAGGGTCATAGTACTCTGTGAATTGAATATGTCCATTGATCTATGCACGTTAACATTACCTGAGCTGTAGGCAATGGAGCAAGTTTTAGACAGGTGGAACTGGAATACTGAACAACAGGAAAAGATAAACCTCTTTCTTTTGAGAAATATCATTATAAATCAAGTTAGACTTCGTAGTAGCCTACACATATTCCTCTTATTTTAAAACTCTAGATTCAGTCCACAGTCTTCAATGCCACATACTGTATCTGTTACAGTGCTGTAATAATGGAAAGATTAAAAAGAATGTTTCATTAAATTTTTTTATGTATAGGTTTTCAAGTCCTCTGTTTTAAAATAAAACTTTTGCATAAGTTATCACAGATTCACATCACAACCTTAATTGATAATTATCTCCAAAAGATGTGCTAAATCATGAGGATTGTTGGGCACTAGCTTTATAGTACACAGGGGATTGCAAAATTGTGCAATATATATTATATATTACATTATGACTTTTTTTCATAAGCTGTCTGCATTACATTATGTGTACAGATGTTAAAGCAATTATTAACATAGGGGTAGATCCAGAACTACGCGTGCCGTACGTTTATTCGCGGAGCGCATTTTCGTACACGTAAGTTCGCTACACTCCCCTCGGCACACCCCTTGCACGGACGTAGTTTGTCAAAATACGCTACCCAAACCCTACCTTAACTTTTTCAAACGTAACAGCATACGGATGTACTGACTACGTGAACGTACGCAGCTAAGCACGCCCATACTGTACACTTTAAATACCAACCCCCGCCTACTTCACGTAAAACGCATGTATTGTTGACTAACGTAAATTTGGCACGCCCACAAATAAGTATTTACGTGACACATACGTGAATTTCTCATACGGTCACAATTACGCTACGTGAATGTGCGTATTTTCTATGGTGCGCATGCGCGGAAAAGCGCAGTTCTGGATCTACCCCATAATACTCAACTGTCAACATTTTGATCTGTTGACATTTTGACTGTCATAACAACCAACAAGGGTTTTTTCATCCCTAAAAGTTGAGAATAATAAACATTTTCATAGGCGGAGTAAAATTGACTGTCAGCGTTTTATACCAGACCCAAAAGAACCTATATTTGCAACATGAGTGTAACTCAGCTAAAATGTAGGAAAAGGACAGATTACACAAAAATTGGATCTGTGGGGTCCCAATTCAAAATATTATAGGTTTGATCCAGACATGAACATACGGCCAATGGCATAGTTAGGTGTGAATGAAAGTCACTGAAAGAGCACTTGAGTCTGAGGGGATTTCGAGGGAGAGAAGTGACGTTGTCCATGTACAGTAAGGGAGTTTTCATACAATTGTACCCATTCAAGACCCAAATGCAGATGTAACTATACATACTTTATGGCAAAACAGCTTCACCAGCCACAGGTCATGGTAAAATCAAGTGCCCTGCTGAAGGCTAAAAAGTGACCTACACTTGTACACTCAAAAATGAGTTCATTGTATTTTTAGTAGTGATAATAATAATTCAAGTAATACTTTGTGTTTACATTTGCTGATACCATGAACATTCTGTATATTAAGATACGTATACCATATGTTCTATCTGATCATCTTATTTACCTGTTTTCGTTTCAGTTTCACATGGAGTGACTCGCGATTGGACAGAAACCTCGTCACTCTTCTAACTGGGGAAATAACGGACTCCTTTGATAATGAGTTTCGAACACTCTTTGCCTCCTCCCGACCACTTCAGAGATATGACTTTGCCAAAGACCCCAATAAAGGTATTCATAGCAGAAGCTCAATACCATCACCTACCCCAGCAGTGCTAAAAGAGACCAATATTGTGAATCCCAATGCTCAGGTTTTGCCTGTTGTAGAGGAACCTTATACAAATGGATTTTCCTCACCAGGAAAGTTTATCACAAGTGGGACCTTACAGCCTGTAGAAGTACTTTCATCCCCTTACATCAACACTCACGGAGGGATGCCTAAAAGTATTAATAATATAGCAGAGCGACGCACAGTAGTGCCTGCAATGATAGAGGGCATTGGAATGGACACTGGATATAACAGAAAATCATTTGCACACCAAGATTCTTCAGCTATGACCAAAGAGCAACTGAATATACCTGATTACTCGATTCGCCACCGCCTCTCCGTCTGTCGCAATTTTGAGGGGCCTACTTTGAACTTTCGAGCTTCTCAAGAGTCCCACAACGCACTCAGTGACATTCTGAAGAATGTGCAGCGCAATAGACTCTCAGTTGCCAAAACAACCGCAGGGAGACCTAGCAAGTCCCTCTGGGACCTTAGTCAGCTGTCTCAGTTGTCAGGATGCAGTGGAGACCCTGGTGTTAGGCAGAACCCCTTGGAACTTGGGGATGACTCAAAGGTGAGTACATGTTAATTTCCTAAGAATACAGAATTTACTGCTTTAATATTTACAGACAGGAAGTATTTTTTTAAGTCATTTTTTTTAACAAAGTGAAATAAAAGAATTCATTGGGATGTAGGTGCTGACTGTGATAAGTGTGTGCTATTGTGCACAATATTTTGCACTGCCCATGTTTGAAATACTGATGTATGCAAACGAGTGCGATTTACAATGTCACTGGCTGATGAGACACTATGCTTAGTATAGTATGGATGGCGCTATCATTACAGACAGGAATCAAATAAAAAAAAAATAATAATCTTGTTACAGTTACAATGCTGAAAGTTCTATATTCAACATTTGCTCTCCGGCTGTACCCATGATGAATTTTACTGTCCCTGACTCCTTAGGTTATTGATTTGTATCAGTCTGAGCAGTTTTACTACTATTTAGGGTATGTTTTTATTTTCTTAGTAGATAATATTTTTGGAGAACTGTGATAAATTAGAAAGCTATTTGTGATTAGTAAGGGTCGCCGCTGAGAACAGTACTTTTTCCAAAGGCCATTGTCTCCTGGCCAATTCCGAAACTGGCTGAGAAATCGATAGCTTTTGACATATTACCCTAACCCTACAGCCTGATCCTAACCCTGATCCTATGCTGATCGGCATACTTACACATTCTTAAAAGATATGCAACTGGATGCCTTTTTAAAATAGAGGCAGCTAAAAATGCAACTCTTTTATCCACTTCAAAGTATTTTGAAACCTTATATGAAATATATGACACAACCTAACACAACATACAATCTGGACATATACGATATATATGATAAATGATATTTAGGTATTGTACATTGTTAGTGGCACTTGACTGGATCCAGACTTAAGTAAGTGCTTGAAATTAGTTACTCCTGGGCTAAACCATGTTGATTGCAGGGGGAGTCATATTTCATCTGATGTAAACAGTATTAGAGTTGAGAGGTGATGCTTCCTATCCCAAGTCTAAATAACAGTGTAATGTTAAAGCTGGTCAGTATCTGTGTGCAGTAAGCAATTCAAATACATATCCCTGCATGCAAAGAATACAATTAACTTGACCCCCCCTGAAATCAACATGGTTTTGCCCAGGTGTAACCTTCCTCTCTTATTTACAAGATCCTTATTAAGTCTGGATCCAGCCCATTAAGTTTTTCTTATTCTAGAAATATACTTACATAGGACTGGATCCAGACTTTGAAAAAGGGGTTGCTTTTTAAGATAAAGCACCATGTCTTATGAATGGAACTTTATCTGCAAGAGCCAGACATCTCTACTCTCTCTACTTCCAATGGGTTTCTGGTAACAGATCAAGTTCTAAGTGAAGGGGGGATATGTTAATCTTACAATACAGCTGTTCCTAATGCATTCTGCAGTATCCAGACTTCAGTTTACGTCAGCCTATGAACTCCATGCAATCCAGGGGAGTGGTTTCCCCAGCGCTCACATGCAAAGCTGGATACAGCCGGTATCAGATGCCCACTGGTGCTGTGCTTGGAGCTCCAAGTACAGAACGATCATGAGTCTGGATTCGGTCCATAATGTTTCAAGACCTACACCAACTTACTTTTATAGACGGTTGTGAGCATTCCAAAAACATGTGCGATTGCGCCAGTATAAAGCATGCACAGTCTATTTATGATAGGAACTCAGTGGTCCTGATCCAGAGGTGCCTGCAAATCAGAGCAGAGTGCACAAATTTCTGGGGCCCGATTCAATTGCCGGCGAAGTTTTCAAAAAGTGTGCGTCGGTAAAAATACGACGCCTTCGCCGGCAATTGAGTGATAAAAATTCGCCTATTCCATTATTTTTTTACCGCTGCGCTAAAACAGCAAACAGCTGTAAAAAAATAACCAGAGGAAAAAAAAAAATCTCTCTGTTAAAGCTGCAAATCACCTCCTGCTAGCAGGAGGTGACCGGCGCTAGTGAGAGACTATTACCCAGTGCCTGAAATCAAGTGCTCACGATACTTCAGGCACTGGGTAATAACCTCAGTAGCGCCCGGCACTTCCTACTAGCAGGAAGTGATTTGCAGCATTAACAGAGGGATTTTTTTTTTCCCCTAGCAGCTGCTCAGTGGTCCCTGGATGGCAGGGCATGGTGCCGCATGCCCTGCCATCCATGGGCATGCTGATGCTTGTAGTTCTACAAGCATAAGCATGCCCTGTTGGGGCACAACATAGGGCAGCGTTAAAAATCTGCACCTCTCATAGGTGCGGATTTTTATCGTTCAAAAACCGGCGTATTTTTAACGCTAGAAAATAATTAAATTAGAAAAAAAATAACGCCGGTAAATAAAATAAAAAAGCGTTAAAAATACGCCGGCGAAGGCTTTTTTGACAATTGAATCGGGCCCTCTGAATTGTATTGGTGGAAAACAGGAGAAACAGAAGAAAAAGAAAAGAAAGTAAAAAAAAAATCATTTAAATCATCAAACGGGTGTTGTTTTCATTAAAACCATTTACAAAATATTGGGAAGAAACACTTAAGACACTTTTGAAACATCAGAGTGTTACATATGGGCCAAGCAAGCTGGCGTACAGGTAAGCAGACAAGGTAAGCACAGATACTGCACTGTATTAACCAGGCAAGCTGGGATGCAGTTGCGTGAGCAAGGTAAGCACAGACACTGCACTTAGTTCTACAAGCATCAGCATGCCCTGTTGGGGCACAACATAGGGCAGCGTTAAAAATCCGCACCTCTCATAGGTGCAGATTTTTATCGTTAAAAAACCGGCGTATTTTTAACGCAATAAAAGAATTGAATAAGAAAAAAAAATAACGCTGGTAAATTAAATAAAAAATGCGTTAAAAATACGCCGGCGAAGGATTTTTTAATAATTGAATCAGGCCCTGGGTGTGCTGCGTACACTACAAGGCACATGCAGCAGTAACTCTGTACAACACATAGTGTGCAGACACAATGCAGCCAAGATCAATACAGGTATGTGACCGAGTAGTGCACTATACTGTATATTTGGAAAAAGGTTATGAATAGTGCGAGCACAATGTGAACACACTTAAATATAAATATCAAATAACGATTTTCTTATTGAATATGTTAAATATTGGACTGCAGCAAAATACTCCAGCAGCGAGTTCCTAGCTTTAGTATTGTGTTTTGAAGTCTGAAATTCTAACGCACAGATTAGACATACCTCACTCCCTGGATTTATACATGACTTATGTCTGGTGCAAATAGTCTGACACAGATAGTCCTTACTGTGCTCGGATCTAGATCACATCCACTTGCTGTACATTAGCTATGTGCCTCTTCCCCTACGTAGGTGGCGTTTGCTTACCTCTGGATCGGTCCCAGTGCCTTTATAATACGTACCTGTGTGGCTATGCACTATGCTCTTAGATTAGCAGTAATCACCATTAGCCTTACCATGCTGCAGTAGGCTTGTCAATCTCATTTTACCTTTTTTATTTGTGCATATACAATGTCCATTCCACACATGCACAAAGAATTCAGATCAGGTAACTACGGTGTTGCTTCACTGCCAAGATGGAATACTGAAAGTGGCAAGGCTAAGTCCTTTCCCCCTTAATTAGTGGTCTGTACAGTCAGTGCAGCCTAACGATCACATGCCCTCTGAACTCTTATTGTCCTGGCCCCAGTTTTACTATAGTGATGCAATTAAGTGGTAGGTATCAGTAGCCATCAAATTAACAAATGGAAGAGGAAAAAATTTAAATTATGAAGTAAAAATGTTAGCATAATAGAGTGACTATTACCAGTCACCTGATAAAGGAAGCATCAAATAAAAATAAATGTGAACTAATAATATTTCTACATATGTAACATAATCCATGTCTAAAGATAAACAGATCTTAATCTTATCCCTTTTGTTTTTTTTTATTGCTTCTTGTGTATTTACATTTACATAACACAGTGGTTTGGTGCCTGAGAACGTCTTTGTTTTTCACCTGTTGCTACCTCACCAAAAGTTTTTGGCTGTGAACAAATATACCTGCCCAAAATAGTAATTTCTGAGGCACTATCAGTTGGTTTTGTAACTTGCTTGTGTTTTTGTTTTTTAATTCCTGTGTCTCCAGCTCCCAATATCCCCCATCATGTATCTCCAGCCATCCCGTATTCCCCAGCATGTGTCTCCAGCTCCCAGTATTCCCCAGCATGTGTCTCCAGCTCCCAGTATTCCCTATCAGGTGTCTCCAGCTCCCAATATCCCCCATCATGTATATCCAGCCCTCCAGTATTCCCCATCATGTGTCTCCAGTCCCTCAGTATTCCCATCATGTGTCTCTAGCTCCCAGTATCTCCATCATGTCTCTCCAGCCCTCCAGTATTCCCTATGAGGTGTCTCCAGCTCCCAATATCCCACATCATGTATCTCCAGCCCCCCAGTAGGGCACTTGGGGTGTTATGGTTGGGGGTGGTGCTGTCAGGTTGGGCACTTTTTTGACTGGTAAGGCACTTGGGGGGTGGGTCAGGAATGGTGGTGAATGGTGGAACACTTGGGAGGGGGGACATTTTGAGGACAGCAGTTCTTCTTTCGACCACTGCACATTCGCAGTAGCGTCACAACATTGTAGATGCTACTGTGCATGTGTATAACGATGAGGAGCAGAATGGCTTATATATAAAATTGTTAGGACGATACTCCTAGTAACTGTAAATAATTTGGCTGCATGTTACTTCTCTTTGAGCTGCAATATTGCAATATGTATCTGTATAGAGAAGGAAATGCAGGGCTGTTATTAATTTAAAGTATATTGCTTATTTATTTTACCCAAAAAATAACCTATATGCTTTAAACTAATAACAGCCATGCAGTGCCTTCTCTATACAGATGCGCACACACACACACACACACACATTATAGAGAGAGAGCTAGAATATACTTTATATTTACTTCAGTAATTCCTTATTACAGTGTATTTATAGATAATATTTTTATACAGTCTGCAGAATATAACAATTTGGTCCATATATTCTGTACACTTTTTATTTTCTTTAAACCATGATGACATCTAAGCAATATTTCAGCAATGAAATGTGAATGCAGTTGACTGTTGCTGGTCAAATAGTTCATTATGTGTGGCAGAGAACAGGTCGTTATGTCGTAATGTCCTTCAAAAAGCGGATGTTCAGTTCTAGAGAACGTTTTTGTATCGCTAACATTCCTAATCCTGTGTCAGTAAAGCTAATACTTGTAAGCCTGTTTAAAGAGTGGCGTAACCACAGTAGGTGCAGGAAGTGCAGCTGCTACAGCCTTTGCTTTGTCTCGTTCCGACCCACCTTTAGGGGTTCAACATCTGCAACTTGGTACATGTTTGAAGGCCAAGTTGCCTGTTCCATCCTCCTGTTGTGATAGATGGTCAGGCTATAGATCAGAAAATATCTCCTACATGAACGGTTGGGTTGTTGAGCACCTTGGCTTTGTAGCATGTGAATTGATTCAGAGTTAGGAGTAAGTGCACAAAAAGGTGCAAATCACACCTGGACAATTCATGTTGCAATGTAAGGGGTGCAAATCGGTTCCATTTTTACACGCAGGGAAGCTACTGGCTGATTTTGATTCTTGCAAACAAATACTGAACAGCTGGAAAGAATGTATATTGACTAAATGCTACAGCAATGCTTTACTGAAGCATAGAAAATTACACTAAAAACACGAGTTACAGACATTCAGTAAATCCCCACAAACGGATAAAAGCTCTTTAAAATTATGCTCTGTTCTTCAGATGTACAGTCCTCTTAATGAATCGTTCAATAACCCTGTCTAAAGACACGGTACATTCCCTTTTACAAACAACAGGATTTGTGGTATGTATATCCATAAATGAAGAGAACAAAGGGAAAGGATAATCAGTAAGAATATTTAATAATCCAATTTAAAATGAACAAGATATCGATCAAGACATATAAAAAACATTTAGCTCCCGGTATAAAGCTAATGCCATCTCAGGATAGCTATTAGGGGGAGGAAAATGGGGGTATGTGTGGGGAGACCGCTGGGATAAACCTAAGTGTGTGAATTTAAAAAAATAAAAGTTTTTGTTTTTCTTTCAATTATGTTTTTATTAAAAATAATAAAGAAATACATTTAAAATATTAATAGTTAAAAAAAATATATATATAAAGAAATAAAGAAAAACTTACCTGTCCGGAAGACACGTCTGAAGATTTTAGAGTCCCGATATGAAGACACTGTGCAAGCGCAGTGTTTTTCATGCCAGGACTTAAAAGTCTCTGTGCATACGAAGAGATCATTGCGTGACCTCGCAGGGCAGGTAAGAGTTAGTAAATTGTATGAACAAAGCTACCAGGCTCACTGCAAGCCGAAGTGAGCCTGGAACAGCTTCATTCATTAAAAAATGAAGATATACATAAATAGAGCCCATGTTCATCTGGTTCCAGCTTTGCACCTGATCACACAAAGTGCTCTATTTACTAAACAATAAAAAACGAACCTTAGCCTGGCTCGCTTCTCTTCACTGCAAGTCTGGCAACTCTGATCATCATATTTACTAATACCCCTCCGATGAGGTCCCATGATGATCTGCAATCTGCGACATGTTGAAGTCCTGCAGCATGCGCAGTGGCTCTCTCTTTTTTTTTTTTTTACCGTAATAGACGGGAAAAGACGCAGTTTGCGCTTTTTCCTGTGTTCGTGGGCAATTGAATCGGGACCATAGACTCTTTCTTCCTGACATAAATTAGCTCTAGGCCTGCAGAGTTGCATAATTGATACAACATTTCTGCTTAGATCAGATCAGGGGCCAGATTTACTAAGCTGCAGGTTTGGAAAAGTGGAGATGTTGCCCATAGCAACCAATCAGATTCTAGCTCTTACTTTCCTATTACATGCTAAAGAATGTCAGCTAGAATCTGATTGGTTGCTATGGGCAACATCTCTACTTTTCCAAACCCGCAGCTTAGTAAATCTAGCCCCAGATCTGATGAACAGCTTTACAAAAGCTCAGGCAGCCATTTATCCAGAAATTACACCCACATTAATAATGCTTTAAAAATGTTGTATGATTATAAGTCACCACATGTATATAGAAATTTTATAACATCAGTAACTTTGCACATTATCACTCATTACTCTACAATCAACATTAATTAATTACATTACAATCATTTATATTTCAAGTCACATGACACTATATTCCAGTATATATCAGTAATGCAATATGACCAACAAAATACATTCAAAATAATTCCAAGGAGGAGAAGCTGTCTGATATACCTAGGATTATAAAGCTCAGCTGATCTGTCATCAAACTAAAACAGCAGTAAGGCATGACAACCAGTACAAATAGAAGCACCATGTGATAATGGCTGTAATAAAGGCATATATGCTTGCTTATACCTTCCTACAGACCTGAAATATTGGGCCTGCAGTGATATGGTCTCTCTCCATATCTCTGACCACCTGTGACAGCATCTATCTCTTTTTGAAGACCTCTGTCCAATAATACAACTCTCTGATATAACTTTATGCACAGAGCAGTTGCAGTTTTCCCAATCGGCAAGTTACTGTGGTTTAGCACAGTGGGTACAAGAGGGACACGTACACAGTTTTGACCAGGGCCACCATCAGAAAAAGCAGGGCCCAGGACACAGCTGTGGGCCCCGCCCCCTATGATGTCACATAGGGGCGGGGTGCTGTGGACCTGCTTTAACAGCGCACTGTGGCTATTATGGCTGTACAAATAGCTTTCACTGAGTGCCGTCCTTGAACAAATCCCGTCTGATGCTTTGTCAGTAATTGGGGCAATATACTTTGAAGCCTGGTAGCCATAATTTTAGGGAGTAATTTGAAATCCACGTTTAACAAAGAAATTGGATGGTATGAATCTAATTGCATCGGGTCTTTTCCTGGTTTGGGAATAAGTGTAGTAAACGTGTTAAAAGAGGTATACAAAGGAGATTTATTGTGTATTGTGCAAAAAAGCTCCAGCAAACTAGAAACGATTTCTTTCTGCAGCATTTTGTAGTATTCCTCTGTTAGACCATCAGGGACAGGGTTTTGTGTATATGAAGGGAATAGATAGCTATATTCATTTAATCCGCTGTTATACCAAAGGAGTGTGGGTCCCTGTTGCGAATGGCCCTATTTCGATAGGGCCATTCGCTCCCAGCCAGATCTGAACTGGCTGGGCAAATGATTGCCAATGCCTCGAAGAAGCATAGCAATTGATCCCTGGAGCACCGTACATGGTACGTAAGTAATTATTCTATCCCCAACCCTCTCCCTTATTCTTACCCTAAGCCTCCCCTTCTATTACCCTAACCCTCCGTTCTCCGCAGCCTTACCCTAACCCTGCTTCCATGGCCCTTACCCCCCTTAGGCCTAAAAGTCCCCGGAGAGTATTACTAACATCTCCGGTGATCCGGCGTTCCAGCGGCTACCGAAAAGGAATAGGTGAGTATGCCGATCGCCGATGGCTGTCATTCAAAATAGAGACAGCCGATAAGCAACTTTCAACTGTCTCTGCTTCGCAATGACAGTCATTGGTGGGGGGACCATACCCAAAGACAGCAACTCATTCTGAGCTGAAGTGAACTGTGGTAATTGAGCAGTATCAGGTCGAGGAGTACCTGGCTGTGGGGGCACCATTTATACAGATCTGTCTAATGTTCTGTAAACTGCGCATATTACTTTCTTTAATTCTCATGAGTTCCTGATATGTTCACATGTCTTATAACTATAATTCTGAGCTCTTTTAAATAAAGCATTACATCATTAATATCTGACCATTTTGCTGTCTCACGCCATAACAGCTGGTGAGAGGTTACTGTATAGAAAGCTTGCACATTCCTCCACCTGTTCAGTAAACAGCACTTTATCAGTCAGAGTGATTTATTATGCAACATGGGCTTGCTGTTAGAAATGACAAGACCTGAGACATAATAAAAGTAGTACAATAATGCACTTTATAGGGACCCCACCTTCTCGTTACTTTTTGAATAATAGAAGATATTTTGTCATTTTATTGTTTTTGAACTTAACCCTTTTTTTTCCAAATCCCTTTAACTAACCCCAGAAATTCACAGATCTAATTAAACAGTGAACATCTTGTACAAATATGAAAAACTGGATGAATGAATTGTGGTTAAAGCAAGAACAAATTGTTGATTTGGCAAGGTTCATAATGGTCAAACAATATGAGGGAGCGTACAGAACACATGTATGTGTGCTCAAATAAAGGCTGACCCAGAGGTGCTCGCAAACCAGTTCACAGCACGCGTGTCCAGCATGTGGGCGCAAATCCTAAATATGCTACGTCACTTGTGCAATGTATATTTAGAGGTATTGTTGATCCAAAGGCACACAGGGTTGCCGACTTTTGAACTCCAGCATGGGGGCAGGGCGGGGCTTAATGAAATGATTTATGCAAATCGTGTATTTAAGCTCCACCCTCTTTCAAGAACGACCTCAGACCATAGTGTTCCAGGAGGTGGGTGGGGCTTAATGACAAAAATCACATCATCAAGTTCCGCTCATCCCTAGTAACACTAGGTATTACAGTTAGGAGAAGCCCCCTTGCTTCTCATGCGGGAGATATGTCAGCTCTCCCGGGATACCGGGAGAACTGCCTGAATTTCAGGAGTCTCCTGGGTATTCCAGGAGAGTCGGTAAACCTGCTCTAAATAACTAAGTGCTGCACATGCTGTAGCTTACTGACCCAACACGACCAAGCTCAATGCAGCTACATGATCATATACATTTGTGATAGCCCACTAAAGTGGAATATACCTTTAAGATATACTAGGACTGCTGCTGTCTCATTTAAGCTCTATAGTTTAATGCTGTTGTCCCTCTGTCTGAGTACTGCTGGGGAATCTCTTGCCTCTCTGCTGTGGTGTGGGTCCTAATGGTCTGAGTCAATGTAGAGAAGGGATCCGGAGGAAGTCCACGCTACCTAAAGGTACCCACCCCCTTATCCTAAACCAACTGTGCCCATACCATCATCCCTGGGCCACCATTACACATTGCCGTATGGCACTTTAGTCGCAATGTGAATGCACTAAACATAAAATAATGAATTTATTAAGTCTATATTACGTTATATTAAGTCTAAAACATTTTACACCTGCGCAATGCTCCAGCAGCGATTTCATAGCTTTTGTCTTGTGTATGACGTATGACGTTCTGATGCTGCGTATACACTGCGCTTTTTTAACTCGACCAAATCTCTAACTCCTGTTTTGAAGACAATCTGCTTGATAGAGCTCCCAGAACCAATGCACACCAACAGAAGCGGCTCTATGCAGGGAGAGGAATGGGGATTGTTGATCTGAAGATCGGGACATGGTGCACACTGAATATATCTGCCGACATTGGGCCGGATCCTCAATTCCGGCTGACAAGGGAATTATGCAAGTCATTTGCGTAAGTCCCTTTTCTGGGAACATCTGCGCTTACGCGTGCCAGATGTTCCCTCTGCGTAAGTACTATGTATGTGACGAAGTTACATATATTAGTACTTATGATGCAGCGGCAGACCCTTCACTTAGGATGGCTCTATCCCCGCCATATAGGCAGGGATAGCCATTTAAATGTAGGGTCTGGGGTGGGGGGAAGCCCTATTATGACTTAGTCATAAGAGTTAAGGTAGGAATCTGGACACGTGACTGTCCAGATTTCCTACCGACAGCGGGGAGTGCAGGGGGCGTGCACTGCCCGCTATGACTGCGTAATTACAGATCCCCGCACGCTTTATGTCTGGATCTACCCCATTGTGACATAGCTGATTGTAAATATTAGGAACTCCTTAAAATGTAATCACATGATGGGGTGTTGTTTCACACAATATTACAGCATCGTTGGACCATACACACTTGTAAGATGTCTGCTCTGACTGGCGGCTATCAAGCAGTCGGCAAAAAAATCCCAGTGTGTACTCATCTTTACACAGCAATTAGACATAGGCTGTAAAGTGCCAGTCCCCCCTCTACTTATATATGACCTGTTGCCAGGGCTGCCATCAGAAATTGTGGGGCCCGGGACAAAATATGCAGCCCCCCCCCTGAATGGATGGAAATATATATTATTTTTTAACATGCATCCACCTATCAGATATATATACACCACCACAATGGATTTGAAATGAAACAAACAAGATGTGCTTTAACTGCAGACTTTCAGCTTTAATTTGAGGGTATTTACATCCAAATCAGGTGAACGGTGTAGGAATTACAACGGTTTCTATATGTGCCGCCCACTTTTTAAGGGACCAAAAGTAATGGTTACCTTGGGTAACCAAATTCAACAGAGCTAGTGCTTGTGTTAACAAAGCAACAAGGACTTTGTGGCCAATCATTGAAAGCAATAAATCTCTACCAGCTCATTCTCAGTTAATTCTCTAAAAATAACGCCATGTTATGAGAGGGGGCGTAACCTCAAGGATATATTGATGAAAACTGACATTTCTAACTTGAAACCTCTTCCCACTACCTTTCTTACCAAGAGACCAGGTTGCTACAGGTGCCCGAATTGTATTAGATGTAGGCACATGGAGCCTGGCCGAACTTTTTCATATCCTCATTCAGGCAAAATTTTTCATATAAGACATGTATTAACATGCACAACAAGGTTTGTGGTATACCTGCTCAGGTGCCTCTGTGGCGTACGGTATGTGGGGAAAACCAGATGTATGTTTAAAGAACGCTTTAATTTGCACAGATCAGCAATTCGTGCTGCACTTAGTTGTGGAAGTTCTGAGCAACCAGTAGCTCAACATTTTGTTGATAAACACCATGCACTGGCCGATCTTAGATATGAAATAATTGACCACGTTCCCCTTGACCCGAGAGGTGGTGACCGAGATCTTGCTCTACTTCGCCTGGAGGCTAGATGGATATTTAAGCTTGGCACGGTGAACCCTGGTGGCCTCAACGAAATGCTGCCACTGAACTGCTTCCTATAATATTCACCTATGCAAAATCCTGTTATCACTGATATGAGTTTCTCCTATGTGGATGTGATCTGCTTGAGTTTATTTGACTATGTCTATATTTGATATTCGCTTATTGGTTTTCTTTGTTTCCCTCCTTGTTAGAGACTGGTTGGTATATTTTATAAGCTGCTGGTAGATTTTGTCCTGAGATAATTTTGGCTATGTTGTTTTCGCTTCTTGGGGGCTATGTTTTCCTTTATATATAGATGACTGGTACTAATTAATTGTTTCTTACCTCTTGGATAGGCTCTCACCTTCACTAATATATATTTATGATATATTGTAGTTTAATGGGCTATGTAATGTAGACGCACAGGTGTCATTCCAGCCTAGGGCACATGACATAAGGGGAACGGCATCACAAGATCTTTAGGAATGTCTGGAACTTTTGTGTCATGTATAAGCTTGGTATGAAACGCATGCAAATGCTTCGGGTATTTTAGCCTAGGTAGGCTGTAACTCCTGTTGTGATCTGAAGTCCTTGGACCTGATTCACACTTAAGCTTCGGCTTCTTAAATACAGTCAATTAAGAAATGATCTACTATGTATGTGTAGTAGCTCATATATGCAATCTACCTACCATTTATCTAGGAGCAGGTGTGTCAAGGCAGCCTCGGTTGGATATGGGTGTGGGGGGGTGTAGATTAGTCGGGGAGGGCAGGGAGAGGGATTCTCCGTGCGTAGTTTCCTTCTTAAGAATATATAATATAAGGTAGCCCTATGGCACTCTTAAGTGCCATTAGGTACCTAAAAACAGGGGGCAGAACGAGTGAGTTTGGTGTGAATCTGTCCGCACCTAACTCACTCTTAACTGTGAATACTGTCCCTTGCCACTAGTGTCACCAGCTATCACACTGAAATATAGAGATGGCACTACAGAAGTGATGATGTGGGTCCGGATCCAGAGATTGATACTGTAATAAAGGAAAAACAGGTGGAAAGTTACACTTGGGCAAAACTATGTTAAATTGCAGAGGAGGAAAAGTTCACCTGTTGCAAACAGAATTAGAGTTGAAAGGTAATGTTTCCTAGCTAAGTCTAAATAACAGTTTAAAAGTGAAACTGGTCAGTATCTGTGGGCAATAAGAAAAAGCAAAGTATCTCCCTGCATACAAAAGAATGAGATTCCATTTGACTCCCCCTTGAAACTCAACATGGTTTTGCCCAGATGTAAACTCTGGATCTGGTAAGTGATTTTCTATCTACAAGGAGTGCTGTGTTCTGTGGGACAGACCATTTAATACAAATGTTTTAATGGTTAACAGTGTTGCAGCATTTATTTGTACAACTTCTGAGCATTTGGACAGGAGCCATATGCTTTTAGAATAATGGAACCCTTCCCGGTGATTGTCGGTAACATGACTCCAGTGTAACACAAAAGCTGAATAATTTAAAAGTTCTAAAAGGGAGGTCGAGTTGCAGTAGTATAAAAACACTTAAGGTCTAGAAAATAGTGTGTAGTGTTCAACTTTAGCTCATCTCATGGTAAGAATAAGTTGCTGGGGAACTGGTTTATGTCAGTTTCTTTACAAGTCTTTGGGATCTTCAAAGTGTCTCTAAAAAGCATTTTGCAATGTGCACCTACAGGTTATTTGCTCAAGACTTTCCATAGAACTGTTCATGATGACTGATATCTGTATGTTTAAATTCTCTTGCTTTAAATATTTATATAGTATAATTGTATATGCTGAAAAAAACAAAGGTGTGTATTAGTGGACTTAATTTATGATATTGTTTAGTAACCCAGGAAAAATGTGTTTTCATACAAAATTCATAATATGTGATTGAAAGTTACAGCCCAAAAAATACTGACACAAAGAATCTCACCCGTCTGAAAGCCCGATCACCCCCAAACCCTGATAGAAAATAAATCAGACACAATAAAGGCACAGAGACTTGGGTTGTGGTTAAAAGGAGGCATCGTTTATTAATTGGTCTCTAATAAGAAATGGTAATTATGGGCCAGATCCAGACCTACGTACGCTAGCGATTTTACGCTAACCGCTGACATAAATTCGCCCATTAGTATTTATGTTACGACGTAACTCAGGGCGGCCATAACACTCTCGTAGCTATATACAAAGGGATGTTCCAACCACGCTTTGGAGGCGGAGGGAGGCATTTAAATCATACAGTATGGGCTGGGTTAGGCAGTTACGTCCGTCAGGACGCTGCGTATGTGTGCGGTTACGCTTTGATTAGTTAATATAGGGTTTGGTAGACATAAATCGGCAAAAGTCCGTCCGTCCGATGGAAATGTCTGGGGAAGTGCATAGTACTTAAGATAGCGTAAATACGCTACGCTAACAAACTAGGACGTAGGTCTGGATCTACCCCTATGAGTTTATTGGGCTGAAAGGGGGCACAGAAGCACAGGATCCTTGCCTAGTCTATGCTTAAATAAGCCATATTGATCCACCAAAGTATGGTCACTCTATAGAAACTGCAACTTTAATCCAATGCCACTCCTCATTCACAATGAGAGTGATTACCACTGGTCGAGAACACCAGGGCCAACCTCCAATTTGCAAGCTATAAGCTGGTGCATACCCTGTGACTGCCTGGTGTTACATAGTCCTTCCCACAAGGCACCAACCACAAGGTCTGAGCCCTATTACTGCGGCCGCAATGGGAGTTAGTATCCTTGGGCCTGATCCAGACCTATGCCCGGCGTCGCTAGGACGTGGATCGGGCGTCCGTAGTAGGGACGCTGGAGGGGACGTCATGTGATTGAAAGTTACAGCCCAAAAAATACTGACGCGAAGAATCTCACCCGTCTGAAAGCCCGATCACCCCCAAACCCTGATAGAAAATAAATCAGACACAATAAAGGCACAGAGACTTGGGTTGTGGTTAAAAGGAGGCATAGTTTATTAATTGGTCTCTAATTTGAAATGGTAATTATGGGCCAGATCCAGACCTACGTACGCTAGCGATTTTACGCTAACCGCTGACGTAAATTCGCCCATTAGTATTTATGTTACGACATGTAACTTAGGGCGGCCATAACACTCTCGTAACTATATACGAAGGGACGTTCCAACCACGCTTTGGAGGCGGAGGAAGGCATTTAAATCATACAGTATGGGCTGGATTAGGCAGTTACGTCCGTCAGGGCGCTGCGTATGTGTGCGGTTACGCTTTGAATAGTTAATATAGGGTTTGGTAGACATAAATCGGCAAAAGTCTGTCCGTCCGATGGAAATGTCTGGGGGAGTGCATAGTACTTAAGATAGCGTAACAAACTTAAGATACGCTAACAAACTTGGACGTAGGTCTGGATCTACCCCTATGAGTTTATTGGGCTGAAAGGGGGCACAGAAGCACAGGATCCTTGTCTAGTCTATGCTTAAATAAGCCATATTCATCCACCAAAGTATGGTCACTCTATAGAAACTGCAGCTTTAATCCAATGCCACTTCTCATTCACAATGAGAGTGATTACCACTGGTTGCGAACACCAGGACCAACCTCCAATTTGCAAGCTATAAGCTGATGCATACCCTGTGACTCCCTGGTGTTACATAGTCCTTCCCACAGGGCACCAACCACAAGGTCTGACCCCCATTACTGCGGCCGCAATGGGAGTTAGTATCCTTGCCTAGTCTAAACGTAAATCAACCATATTGAGACCATGCACCAAATGCTTTTAATCCAAAGCCACTCCCCTCCTCCTAATGAGGGTGACTACCACCGGGGCCCAGTCGCTTGGACTGTTGTTTCATTTGGAAGTTATAAACCGGTGCATAGCCTGTGATCACCTGATATTACATAGGACCTGATTCACGCTTAAGAAGCTCTGGTTTCTTAAGTGCGTAATCTTCAGAAATGATGCACGTGTAGTAGGTCATTTACGCAATCTACGTACCAGTTAGGTACGTAGATTTCCTCTGTGTCTTTAAGTCTGCACAGAGTAGTTTAGTTAGAGGCTGCGTAATGCCACCTCTGGGAGTGTTTAGGTAGAAGTGGGGGGCGGTCGATGAGGCATTGTCCATGTGTAGTTTCCTTCTTAAGAAGGAAACTAAGCATGGTAAAGTAAGGTAGCTCCTATGGGACTCTTAAGTGCCATAAGGTACATAAAAACGGAGGTGGGTTAGGGGCAAGACGGGTGAGTTAGGTGCAGATCTATCCGCACCTAACTTACTTTTAAGCGTGAATCAGGTCTATAGTCCTTTCCACATGATGCCAACCTCTAGGTCTGACCCCCATTACCACAAGAACAATCCTAGCCAAATGAGGGAGGGAGGGAAAAGCAAAGGAACCAAAGAGTGCAAACATTTTTTCCTCACTCCTTATAAGCCCTGTCCTTCTTAAGCAATTCCCACCTTTTTTCTCCTAACTACTAGAAAAAGTCAACTCCCTGTCGTGTTAGAGGGATGATCAGGCTACAGCCTGGCATTTATAGTCCCTTGGACCTATATGTTCCTGGTTTCCCTTTTTATTCACAGGTTTTTATATAGTGCCATCAGATAATAGCGCTTTACAGAGAACATTTCACATTGACCGGCTCCATTGGGGGGACATTCTAAGTTCCCTAACACAGACGCACACACTAGGTTCATTTGTTTTTTAGTAACCAGCCAATTACCCTACCAGCATGTGGGAGGAAACAGAAGCAAACCCACACAGACAAACTACACATAGATAAGAACTAGTTCGGGAATTGAACACAAGTGTTACTCACTGAGCCCCCATTGGTAACATTTATTAGGATCCAACTTTGGACTGTATCTAGGGGTGTACCAGAGGGTTGACTGGCAAGGAACAAGAGTTAAAAGGAGTAAATGTCGGTGAATATCTAACGTTAATATGGTTATACCTGAGGGCTAAGGGGCATCTGATGTTTTTTTCCCCCAGGCCATAAAATATGCAGTAATGGTTCTGACCCATTGATTGGATCATAACACACACAAGAACCTCTGATATATGCAGCAGTTATACAGGGATGTAGTTGGCGTTGTAGCAATCCCATTTTCGACATTGTTAGAGCCAATGACAGCTGTATCAATGCAGAAGGCACTACCCTCCCACATTAATCCTTCAGCTGGGATTGATTATGCTCTTCATAAATGCCCAGTCCCAATGCTTATTACTGTTATCCACTGCATTTTAAAGCAGGCCCATAGGACCTTAGGATAATTCAATGCATATCGTGTCACCATGGCCCCACCCCCTCTTCACAATGTCACAGATCATAATACTGAGCAGGGGGGTGATTGATGATAGATTAAAAAAACTCCTAGATTTACTATGCCGGTGGAAAGGAAAAGTGGCCCATAGCAACCAATCAGATTTTAGCTGACATTCTTTAGTATGTAATAGGAAAATGAGAGCGAGAATCTGATTGGTTGCTATGAGCAACATCTCCAATTTTCCAAATCCGCATCTTAGTAAATCTGGTCTCTGGAGTGTGTCATCTAAAATGTTGGGAATTAAGATTAAAACATTAAAACCTAGCATGTGACGTATGCTTTAAATCTAGATGTATTATAACATTATAAATATGCCCTTGTACGTCATCAAAACCACTGAGTGCCACAATCCGTGAGTACCAACAGCAGCATTTCAACTTGCGCTCACAAGTGGGAGGGTTTTGTATTACATTATACATATAGGGCAGGGGTTTGGCTGGACGCGAGATACAGACTTCCTGTCCTTCATCATTTTAAGTGGTGATGGATCAGAAATTTAAAGGTAGGGTACAGTTCCGTTCCAGAAATCCCTACTGGTGCTATGTTCTTTGCTCCTAAGCCTGGATCCGGTACGGTATGACCTCATTCTATAAAACGTCTTACCTGCTTACAATTATTTTAGAAATGAAAACTTATCTTTGTCCCTTTATCTCAGGCAGTGATGCTCTTTACCCCGTGTTGTGCGGTATGTGGTTTCCTCCCTTGTCCAATATTCCCTCCACCTTATCTCAATATTTACTCTCCAGGTTTAGTAGATGTGTTTTTGTGCCTTGTGTTATTTTCAGATGCTTTCAAACATTTTAAAATGGCGTAATAAAATAATCAACTGAATAAAAGAATAGACTTACAGATTCAAATATTTAAAATAATTCTTCAAAGTGAATTCTATGTGTGCCAGTAATAAAGAATGCATTTGTGTGATTGCAGTTAGATGAGAACTCTTTACAATTTTTTTTTAATTTATTTTATTTTAAATACTGAATGTACTCAACGGTTTGCAGCTGTTGTAGTTGCTGAGAAACTAATTGAAAATAGGCCTAGAGCTTTTTATTTATGCAAAGAAATGTTACAAATTGATAAAAATTAAGGACGAGATAAATAACATCAATTATGTCCCAACTTCCATGGGATTTAACTGATTTGAGGGCATTTTGTGTACTACAAATGCATGTGTATTCATGCTAATTGATCATAACACATTGACTAGAGGGTTTTGGTTTTATTTCCCCCTCAGAATTCTGTCATTTTGCGAACTTACGAATGCAGAAAACGTAACACAGACTGACTGCCAGAAATTTATCTGTGAGATTAGGATTGGGCCAATTGCAGCAAAACAGAATGGTAATCTGGGTTCAGTCTTTCATCTTCATAAATAATAGTACTAAACTCTCCATAAAATACTGTCTGTCTCTCTCTCTCTCTCTATCTAGAGAGAGAGAGAGAGAGAGCTATCTCTCTCTCTATCTATATCGAGAGAGAGAGAGAGAGAGAGAGAGAGAGATATGAGACAGATAGATAGATTTGAGACAGATAGATATAGATATAGATAGCTTCTAATAACCTCATAAATCCTTTATAATATCCCATTTATAAATTAACTACATATTCTGAAACTGGAACATGAAAAGTAAAGGATCCTATATGAGAGTTAAAAATAAGAAATTAAGGGAAAAATAAAGTGAAACACGTTAGACATGAAGGACCTGACCCGGAGTCGAAACATACACACAGAGCTTGTAAACTTTTGTAGTGTCATTTTGTAAAATGTTAAAAATGTAGACATTTCTGAGAATGTGCGGGCAATTGTCATGAACTGAACCTGAATCCCCTGTTGTACCTCATGCACCTGTTCAGGGGATGACGTAAAGCAGGGTTAGTCAACCTGGTACCTACTGCCCACCAGTAGGCGATCCAAAATTTCATTGTGGGTAGTGGGGGTTTGGCGATCCTGGTAGCAGCCAGGACTGGTAGTGGCTGATGATGTAATTTGATCACTGCATTCACCAGTATAACAGTGGACATAATGTGTATATGGAAACTTTATTACCCAGACATTGTACAGTCAGTTTCTTAACAAAGTCAGGGTAATAAAGTTACCATGTACAAAAAAGCCACAAGCACTATTAGTCATATACACAATGACTTAACCACTGTGCCCAGGCACTATGGTGGCAGCAGCATAACAAGTCACATTTAGAAAGCAGAACACGCCACATAGGACAGAGGGAAAAGAAGAGAGGAGAAAACAGCCAAGGTCAGAAAACATTAATAGTTTATTACTTAAGAAAAGCTGTGAAATGTGGAAAAAAGAGAAAGCGGGGGTTATATAGAATAGATAGAGGGGGGAAGGGGGATTGTATAGGACAGAAAGGGCTGGCGGCGCTCGTCTTCCGCATGCTCGTCTTCCGCATGCTCGTCTTCCGCATGCTCGTCTCCTATTGGGGTGGACGCAGATCTGTGCAGAGAAGTTGAGGGAGGGTTTGGATGCATATGTGAGAGAGGGAAGTGACAGACGTGTGCGTAAAACGGGCATCTGGACAGGTCCATAGTATATGACGGCAGATAAGAGCCACATGGCTTATCCAGTCTGCCCAGTTTTATTTTTAAACTATACTATCCCTAGACCCTATTTGACCCTCAATTTTGTTTAAGATTCAGGATATCCTTATATTTATCCCAAGCATGTTCGTTCCTCTGTGTTAGCTTCTACCACTTCAAATGGGAGGCTATTCAACTACCCTTTCAGCATGGTCATTTTCTGCTTGTTTCCTCCAAGCCTTCCACCTTCCATTGTGTTCTCTTACATCATTTCCTATACACAAGCCGTGTGCGTATATCAGCTTGCGTTACTAATTCTGGATCCAATATTTAAAATGGTATCTCCCACCACAGGGTCCTTGTTCTCTTATTAGTGAAGCTGTAAATTTGTGCAGTGTGTACTTTTATTTGTGTTCCACATGATACATGGATCATTAATGGAGAGTGATTGGAATGTTTAGGAAAATGAAGATTTAAAAGAACCTAAATCTAAGGAATATTTAATTTGCAATAAATTTTTATAATGGTTAGTACAGACACCAGCATATCTTTTCTTTTTTACCCCTTTTTCCTAATATTGTTTTACCTGGTTACTCATTTGAAACCAATGATTCAGAGATTGAGAAGAGAAGAAAGTTACTCCTGGTCAAAACCATGTTGATTTCAGGGGGAGTAAAGTTAATTGTATTCTTTGCATGCAGAGATATATCTTTGCTGTTGCTTACAGCACACAGACACTTTAAGCTTTTCTTTTACACTGCTAATTAGACTTGGATTGGGAAACATCACCTCTCAACTGCAATCAACATGGTTTATCCCAGGAGTAACTTTTCTCTCATTTTCAGTCTCTGAATGAGGTGCAATATGGTCAATCTGAAGTCTTCTGGCTGCATCTGTCTCTCTGGCTACTGTATGAAAGCCTGGGCATTCATTTTCAGTCTGAAAATACATTTTCACTAATCACCAATTAGTTCTGTTTGTAAAATGTAAAATTGGTGGTAAGCACTGACAACAGGTAACCTCCCCTTCACAAAAAGATCATCTTACTAGTGAAGAACAAGTAGAGAAGCTCTATTCTATTTTACGCTTGTTGCTTCTGCTTATCACCATAGCTTTGAACTTTTCTTTGACTTTTTCGCAAGTAACAAAGTGGTTGCAAATTTCAAATTAAATTATTGATCTTATCTAGCAGATTGATATTTGTTTTTGTTTCTTAAAATGATTAAACAGAATTGTACTTGTACTTCTAACACAACGACTGAACAGTAGTGCTGTGATATATGTGAAATTAGATTGTAAGGATAAAGGTTTTTAGCTCTAGGGCTCCGCTGTGTGGTGATGTAGTGTAATTTCAATTTGCCTATGATATATAATTTAAATTGTTTCAAATGGTCAGAAGAAGACAGACAACTGTGACTTTGATAGAGAAAAGCCATGGCCCTGACTCACGCTTAATGTGCGTATATAGGCGATTGTGTGCGAATGGCGCATGCACGATCCAGATGTTACACACGGAAACCCGGTAGGCCCGGAGTTCGACTCCGTGCATAGTGAAATCCACTAAAAGGGGGTGTGTACTCCGTAAGTAGGAAGTTAAGTAAAGTGGTTGGGGGAGGCATTTAAATAGGGCAGTATGGGCTGGGTTTGTAAAGTAGACATGTACTTTAGCAATAACCACACAAAGAAACACATGGAGAGTTGAGGTAGCCCTATGGACACAGAAGTCAGCTAAAATCCGTAGGCACGAAGGGAATGTCATTGGAGCTGCCTTGCAACTTTGTTGCTTATTTTTGCGAATCTGCGCATATTTATTTCCTCCTTATCTGTGAATCTGATCCTTTCTCTTGATGCCAGATGGTATGTCAGAGTCAGAAGACAGGTGTTAATGTTGTAGCACATAAATAAAAAGGAGGTTTAGGTCACAATATAGCTATATTGGGTTAAGCTCACCTGCCCAGCGTCAAGGCACCTCCTGTAGGTGAGTCCCTATCCATTTGCTATATGTGTACACAGGAGGTCTCTGTTAAGACACTACCTGCATTTGAATAGCCTGCAGCAGCCATGTTTGGGGAGTGGTCAAACTCCCAAATAAAACAAATGTATGTTTGGAGCGCGGGACCTCTTTTGTTCCTTGTATTTACATAGTGGTTACTTTGGTCTTTGGCTGCACCCCTATATTTATATATACACTTGCACATATTTCATTTGTTGGATAGAAGCGCAGCCATTTTTCTTGCTACTGTTTAGGTGTAAATGTTGTAGGATGTTGAAACTAGATCGAACTAAAGTTTACTCTTGGACGATAGCGGCAGTTGGCACAAATGGTGATAGAGGAGGAAGTAAATAGTACAAAGGGATTGTGTACCGTCCATGAGAACATCACAATTCCAAACTAAATTAAAGTCTGCAGTGGCAGAAGTCAGCAACATTATAGTGTAATTAGAGATACAGGATCAGGAGGGATATTAAGGAGAAACTATGTAAATGATGTCATTCTAAAAAATCAGATGATATCCCTGGAGATTCTGGTCACAGGGACAGAGAATATGTCTGTTTTTGAAGTTGTAGAGGCTTTTAGGTGACTGTATGTGACTCTATTTTGAGGAATGCGGCAGTCAATATTGTGCAGAGACCCAGAGGAGAAGGAGGCTGAGACAGCTGCCCACCCTGAACCGACATAAAATAGGCTACGATTGCCAGGGACATTGGGCCCACACATACTGCCTGTTATTGGGGGCTATCTACCCACATATTAAAATGATGCTAATAGGGTCAATTCAGTATGTTTCTGGACAGTTCTGCTTGCAATTCAGTCCATTCCATACATTACACCAAAACCTGTGGAATGCAATTAGTTCCATCATGTTTTCTGGGTATTTGCTACACCTGTTCCACGCCTGAACAACCTGTTTCTCTCCAGATGTTCTGAAAATACGAATCCCAGCATGCTTTGTCAGGTAACAGCTATGCCCAAGCAAGCAAAGCATTATGGGACTCGTAGTTTTACAACACCTGGGGAGCCACAGGTTGGTCAGGCCTGACCAATGCTGTTGCAGCATGCTGGGAGTTAAAGTTTCATAACACCTGGAGTGCTGAAGGCTGCTTAAGCCTGTATTACATGATAATCATATAGGCCCTGATTCACACATAATAGCGTCCCTAAAAATCTGCAGGCCGTGTGCGTGTCTTGGGGTTTTTTTGCAATTTGAGCATGCGTGATCCAGCTATTAAGCACAAAATCCTGTTATGTCTAATGAGATCCATAAGAAGGGGAGCGCCAGTATTCTGTGAGTTTAAAATTAAGAAAAGTGGGTGGAGGGGAGGCATAAAATAGGGCAATAGGGCAATATGTAAGAAAAGTGGGTGGAGGGGAGGCATAAAATAGGGCAATAGGGCAATATGAGCAAACTCTGCACAAAGATAGGTACGGAGAGTTAAGGTGATCCTATGGAGGCGTTAGTCAGCTAAAATCTGTAAGGAGAGGAGTGCACTTTTGCGAATCTGCGCATACTTATTCCCTTCTTACCTGTGAATCCGGCCCATAATGTATGGCCATCTTCAGCAATAATAATTACTTCCAGATAGGAGTTGTGCCACTAGTGCCTACAATGCTTTCCATTCAAAATGCTTTCCTGCTCGGCTGTGTGGGCATTGTTCAGTTAGAGACCGTTGCACAACACTTGCATTGCTATTAGGGAAAACCTATTCAACTTTTATTTACAAGCAAAACAATTTACACCATTTAATAGCAAGTAACTTGTTCAACATTATTACAGTTATTGTGATTTTGTACAGATACTTTAAACAAAACAAAAAAAATGATTGTACTGTAATATTTCTCTTTCATGCATAATGTTCGGATTTTGTTTCTGACTTTTTTAAAAGGTGAGAATGGGGTGAAAGTGCTCTGTGCTAGAGATATACAATATTTCTATAACATTTATATAACAAGGGTTTTCCCTTTATTTAACAATGGTTTTGCCTTAGGGGCAGCATGGTGGGTCAATAAATAGCACTTGTGGGTCAATAAATAGCACTTGTGCGTCAATAAATAGCACTTGTGCATCACAGCGGTGAGGTCATGAGTTTGATTCCCGGACTAGGCCTAATCTGTGTGGAGTTTGTATGTTCTCCCCATGTCTGCGTGGGTTTCCTACGAGTGCTCTGGTTTCCTTCCACAATTTAAAAACGTGCTGGTAGGTTAATTAACTGCTGAATAAATTAGCCATAGTGTGTGTGTGTGTGTGTGTGTGTGCGCGTGCGTGCGTGCGTGCGTGCGTGCGTGTTAGAGACCTTAGTGTAGGGGCAGGGACTGCTGTGGACAATTTGTGGTGCTATATAAATAAGCGTTAATAATAATAACACGGAGCTTGTCCTAAACCTGCCACTAGAGGGAGATACCATATCACAGTATAATTAGGGAACAAATACTTGTTTTCTTAAAATAGATTGTTCAGACTGAAAAACTTGAATCTCATATTTGCCAGCTTTTCACACACTTCTGCTTTTTCAAATGATAATTTATATAATTAAATTTTAAAATGTGTCTTTGTCTTGTCTATTATTTTTTGACTCATTTGTTTGATTTGGATCTCTTTATCTACTTTTAGGACTTTTAGGTAAAAATCTGATGTAGTTTAAGGTCAAATTTATGCAGACACACAGAAAATTCTCAAGGATGTAGTTTAAGGTCAAATTTATGCAAACACACAGAAAATTCTCAAGAGTTCACAAACTTTCAAGCACCATTGTCTGTCTGGCTGTTTATCATTTTTATATATTTATTTATTTATTACTTTTGGTCTATCTATCTATCTATCTATCTATCTATCTATCTATCTATCTATCTATCTATCATTTTTATTTATGTATTACTTTTGTTGCTTTAAAATTACCAAAATATTAAAATTAACAAACAAACCAACCAACCAATAGGTCCTCTCCAACCAACTCTATGACCATCCAACAGGCTCCTCCTACCTAAGTTCATTTGGAAAGAACAGAACCTTAATCAGGTGCAAACTCCCTCATTTAACCCATGCATTCCCTGGGTTATGTCTCCAACAGATGTCATAATGTTCTTGGTGGATACAGAGTATTTGAATGCAAGATATTGCCTTATTGAGTCATTGAGATGCCACTTTATAAAATAATATATGGATTTGTTCACTAAACTGGCCAACCTATTATTTCTACACACTATTTTTCCGTGTGGATTACCCGTCTCTCATGCCCGTTTGGATTTACCTATAAATTGAGTTGCGCAACAAACATATTGTATATTTTGGAGACTTTAAGGGATGCAGCTTAAGGTAATTTATCTATCCGTTTAAAATCACATGATATATATCCCAATATAGGGACTCTCACTGTTTAGAGTAAGGACCGACTTAGCAGAAAAGCCTTGAAAGTGGCTAGTGGCTTATCATATGTATGTAAATGTGTGCAGAGGCGGAACTAGCGAGTTGTGGGCCCAGCTGCAAAAAATATGCTTTGGCCCTGGTGGTATCCCAGGTAACCTGGTGGGGAGCTTCAGTGGTGCAGTGATGATGGCTGGTGGACCCTTGTATCAGCATGGGCCCCAATGCCAATGCACCTGCTGCACCAATGGTAGGTCCGCCCTTGAATGTGTGTAACTAATGTTTTTGCAATTTATTTTACAGATAGAATGACAAGTTACTGGTTAAATGTAGAGTGCTAGGCAATCTCCCCCATGATTTCCCTGCACCTGTATGGATTAAACCCATAAAACGATTTGAGCTGCCACCATTTTGTGTGACATATAATTTTGTTCGAGAAGTGTTTTCAAAATGTCAGCCATTTCTTGGGCATAGGAAAACAATAACATCCCTCTCACAGCTGGCTGACACTATTTTGCCATTTACTTTTACAGCTGATCGTTTTTAATGTCAAAATTGTGTTTAACGTACAAATAATTTAGCAGATTGACAAATATATGTAACACGTACTTCCTCTTTTTCAACAGAATAAATCAAGATGGATGACAAAGGATACCCCAGCAATGTTATTGATGAGGCAGAGAGCTTTTCCGGGTGAGGACCCCAGACCCCGAGAGTCTTCCAATCATAACTCATTTATGTCTCCAGCTAACATGACACCAGTAAGACTGCAAGGACAGTTAATACATGGAGTGTCCACCACTTCACTGCCAAGACCCTGGACTAATAACTCAAGGCATGGAAGGTTAAATTATTATTGAGCATTTGTAATACCAGATGGAGATTCTATTCTGCTTTCTCCTAGGAGAGCTGATAAAAGCCTTATCTCCTATGATGCTAGGAGAGTGGGAAGCGGAGATTCGGTTGCCATGTCTTACCCTGGACCCAGACTTGCACAAAGCATTAGGCTCATTCTGTAATCACTACTTTAGCAGTCAGGTAAAATACAGAGTAACTGGAACGAGAATAAGAGAATGAGTTGTAGTAAAGTTCCCTCTCCTTCTCCGCTCGTACTTCACTGGAGGTCATTTATGGAGGACCTGGTGTGGATAAAGTTTTGGCTCCATCCAAATCAGCAAGATCTCTTCTGCAGCATGCAGGCTGGCAGAGCACATGCCTCATTAGCAGAAACCATCTTCTGAGGCACCAGACAGGGTTTGGGGCAAATGGATGGAGTGAATGCATTACTTGTGCTCTTGCCTATTATTGTGCAGAAAAGGAGTAGGTATGTTAAGAGATAAGGTAGTCAAATATACAGTAGGGTTGGAGAGGCACATTTTCTGGGGGAGCATCTATTACCTATAAAATGATTGAACCAGCTCACACCTGGAAGTCAGGTCTTTTAATTAGTACTAGTATTATTTGCACTATGGTGGAGGACTGTGACCATAATATCATTATATTCAGTCTACATAAAATTCCCATACTGGATCAAACTTACAATATCGCTGCACACAGAACTGCACACACAGCCGCAGTGGGGTTCTGATGCCGGATCCCTGCTTGCAAAAATTGGAAAACGCACTCATTGTGGAACTCCAGATCTTGTCCTCACAGCATTAAGTGGTTTATATGACTTTCGGAAATGTCCTCCGATCGATCATTGTATTACTGGCAATGAGTGATGGGTGATGGGCCAATCAAGTGCCAAAACACTCCATGGGGACTAACTTGGATTTATTGTGTCACCCCTATCATAGGGTAACGTGTATCTGTTACGACAATATCTACATGCAGCAGGTGATATGTGAGCATGGTATTGTCCTACATGTTTCTGGGAGAAGCGGTTAGCCTTATCCATTTCACATGGGATTTATGTTAATATTAAAGCACCTGTATATATAGACCTTCCAAGGAGACATATTTTACTCGGCTAAGAGCTTTGCATGTGCTACATTTATTGCTTGAGGTCATAAACCTTCTTTTCATTAAATAAATTCAGCACAGGTACTTGCCACACACAGAAACATGTGATACCCAGGAGCAGATCACATTATACCTGGTGACAGGAGTAAATGTTAATAGCGTAACCTCTAAGTTATTTCTATAGTGGCTTTTTTGAATATAGTTTAGGTGCAGAATAAGTACACGGCGTCTGACTGAAATTCAAAAGGACGCAGGCTGTGTTTGGATATATTTACGCAATTACTAGGTCTTTCCAGACCCGAAGCCAAGTATTTGTGTATGGTTACATAGTCAAGAAAAATGGACCAGATCCATAGGTCCACTGCCCAATCCCCACTGTATCCTAAACTCTGTACACACGAGGGGAGGTCGCTCCCTTGCTCATTTGGCGTTATGCTCTATAGACCCAACCTTAAGATCTCTGCAACGTTCCCATGTAAAATGGAAGCCAGTCCTTACGTTTCCATGTAAAATGGAATCCAGTCCTTACTGCACAATTTTCATAGCGTCCGCAGAGCAGAAGCGGTTCCACCTGCTGCCAGAACACTTACCAGGACGGATCTGGATCCAGAATTCCTTCCTGGTACTGCAGCACCTGCACTGCAATTCCAAAAGGGGGCGTTGTCTGATTAAAGCGATTGGAAAACATTCCCTTAGTGTAAATCATGTTCCAGTTTCCATTGCATGATTACTCCACTGTTATGTATAATGAAAATGCTTGTTATGCTTTGTGCGATATTTGTTAATTAACAAGGTGAATGAAAACAATTATTAAATAAAATGTAATGAATCAAATGAATCAGCTGCAGCACAAAGCATAAGCAAGATTTCCATACCTTTAGTAAACTGAACACTTATAGCTTTAGAGCAGGCCTGGCCAACCTGTGGCTCTCCAGGTGTTGTGAAACTACGACTCCCAGTATGCTTTGTCAGGTACCAGCTATGTCCATGCAGTTAAAGCATGCTGGGAGTCGTAGTTTTACAACACCTGGAGAGGCACAGGTTGGCCAGGCCTGCTTTAGAGTCTTGGCCCTTTAGCATTTTCCTTAACTGTAGCTGGGGACAAACTACATGGTTTTGACATGATTATTGTACAGATCGCATGATAAGCGAGATTTTGCAGCGATATGTGATCATAGTGTACACTCCAATGATCGTGTAGAATCATTTCAAAAGTCAACAGATCGGTTGATTCGATTTTTTTTATCCTGCCTAATTTGACCAATCAATGATGGAACAATGTCAAAACAACAGTTGGTAAACAAAGAAGAAAAACTTCAGAGCTGCCGATAATGAATTTGTGTTTAGTGTGTACACATAAATCGGCATGCTGATAGACATAAGTAAAACATATCAGATCTTGTGACAGATAATGTATGTATCCAGCTTTAGACATGATCTGGCAGACATGATTGTGTGTACTTACACGAATGTACAGGCCTCTTTTGCAGGAAGAGGCCCTTACTGTAAATATGCTTTGTAAGTACACCCTCCCTTTAAAGTCCCTTTTATTGCAGGCAGTTACAGCTGTGCATTGAGTTCTCACCTGGATACCCACATGGTCATGCATTTCTGTTCTAGACATGTGCAATGTGAAAGAACACAAACATATGCTTTACTGTCAGTTGTAGGTCTCATTCTGGTTCAAGCCCACTGTCTATAATGTATTGAAATACCAATGTGAAGGGGTTTTATATCATTTAAGACAGCTCTTTAGTCATATAATCTTTCAATAAAATAACTGTATAAATGAAAATTTATAATAAAATGTAAATGCTTTGGTATAACTTTCCTATTCTCAGTCTTATTTCCTTCTATGGTTCTGAATGGTGTGTAAAAGTATTTTTTTTTAACACTGGGTGGTTCACTTGCTATGCGACTTAGGGTCTGGTGGTATCTCGGGAGACCACTGCTACTTAAACGAAGTTCTTCTACGCCATTGATGGCTATGGGCAATGGATCAGAATGCTGAGGATTTCTGGAGGACAGGTAAAGATAATTAAAATTCTATGATGGTTAACATTCAAACAAGGACAGCATTCCTATATAATAGCTTGTTCCACTTAGTATATTCAAATATCCATAATTTCCAGCCACACTTTGGAGGTCATCTTACCTACATTGTTGCTGCTACCATTGTGGCTCAGCAATGACTGGATGGCAGTAACTGTGGACCGGATTCAAACTTAAGAATGTGCCTAAATATACGCGTATCTTGGCGTTATTTTGCGATTTGCGCAATCCAGATGTTACAGAAGGAAACCCATCATGCACAGATTTCAACTCTGTGCCACTACTCCGTAAGTAGGAAGTGGGTGGGGGGAGGCGTTTACACAGGGCAGCATGGGCTGGATTTGCAAAGTACACACGTACCTTAGCAGAATCCGCACGAAGATACGCATGGACAATTACGGTAGCTCTATGGATGTGTAAGTAAAGATCCGGAAGAATGAGGGCAGTGTCACGGGAGTGCATTTGCCACTTAGTTGCGTATTTTTGCGAATCCGCGCATACTTATTTCCTTCTTTTCTGTGAAGTGACTGCAGTTCTTAAATGAACTAAAGACTAAAAGATTTTTTTCAGATTGCATAAAATAATGGCGGCTTACATTGCGGAGGCACAATCTGTATGTTTATATAGTTAAAATCACAAACTTATTTAGAAACGTTCTTTAATTAATGTGGTGCACCCAAGGAATGCAATATTTTTCATTTAAAATAGAAATACAGCCAAGTAAGACACATTCCTTCTATAAAATTATTGTAATGATGATGGTTCAAACCTTTAAATTAATAAATTGTTCCACTTTATCAATTTTTTTATCTGCAACATTTTTTAAAGAAGATCCATTATAAAATACAACAGGATTGTTCCTTGTCTGTCTGCCATGTTTTCATTTCTTCATCATCTGAGCTTTCAAAACAATTTTGTGGTATACTCTCAATAATTGGACTCACATACTGACCGGGTATATTAATTTGAGAATCCAAAATGTGTTGGTATGGTCTGTTAACTCTGGATTCATTAGTGTATTCATGATATTGTGGTGTTAGAGGTATAGAAACAAGTTGCCCTGGTAATGTGATGGTACTGGATGATGCTATGGCTTCTTCAGAAGGGCCGATGTTATGAAAATCTTTTATTGGTTGCGAAGATGTATGCTCACTGAGGTTTTTGTTTGGGAATACCAATTCCTTCTGCTTTGAATGTAATGCAGTAGACACAAGAGGGTTTTTATTGCTAGAAATAGGCCCTTTCTCGTGTGGATGTGCAGCTGGAGATACGTTGCTCAATTTCTTTTTGGTTTGTTTTGTGGGTGAAGATGTAGTTTCTTCTTGCCCGCCGAACTTTTTAGCGTGTGAACCAATCACGTTTTTGTGAGGCTTTGACAGTACAGATTCTGTTTGTCTCTGCTCATTTCTGTCCTGAGTGTTAATCGGTTTCTGAGTCAACTGAGAATTTGGAGACTGTTGTAATGGCTCTGAGACAACATTGGTCTGGGAATGACCCTCTTTTACTAGTGGTTGCTGATACTCAGATTGTTTAGCCTCATTTTCAACCTGACAATTGGTCACTTTCTGTTGTGATTGATTTAAAATGGTTTGTTTTAATAAAATTTGCTCTTTGTTCTCACTGACTGAAGTCTGCAAATGAAAAATGTTACCTTGTAGCTGTGATGCCGTAGACCCTGATGTTTGAAGTGCATTTTCTATGTGGAAATCTTGTCTTACATTTTGTGCTTGAGGCTCTGATGATGTAGATCTTTCCAACACAGTTGTGTTTTGGATATTAGTCCTGTTTTGTTTTGACTGTGTACTTTGAGATTCCATTTTATCATGTATGTTTTTACCTTGGGAATCACCTACTTGCAACTGTGACCTTGTCAATGGAGGTTTAGGTTGTTCAATCATTGCAAAAAGTGAATCATACATAGGTTGGTGTGGTGGTGAATGCAGGAGTTCTGAATGTTGGTTTATCTTATTTGTATATGACATTTGCTGTTTTTCTGAACAAGTTTTTGGTTGCTCCAATAGTTTAGAAAAGGTTTCAGTGACTGTTTGCTGCATGCGTGATCTTCTGTTATCAATATCTGATGTTGCCTGGGCTAAATTGATAAGAAAATTGCTGGTGCCTGCAGTAGGCACACAAGATATATTTTTATTGGTTTCGGTGTCATACGAAACATTTCTCTTGTCCATCACAACTGAGAAGCCTGATGAATGGAGAACAAATTGAGATAGCTCTGAAGTCTTGAGTGCAATTTGTTCAGGTCCCTTTCTGGTAGTAACCATGCCCACATCCTTCTGTGCTTGTGGATTTGAAGTCTCTGCTCGGTCATCTCTCCTGTGCATTTGCTGGGGTGTTTGTAGAGATGGAGGTTGCATGTGGTGTGCTGTCTGATGGCTTTGAGAATGCAATGCATTTTCAGGAGGTACAAGCATCTTTTCTATAGGTCTTGCAAATAAATCAGCATCGCCTGCTTGATTCCGAGACTGTGGATATGAATATTGCATGGGCTCAGATGGAACAGCAAGTTGCTTGATGTCTTTCAAAGTATGATAGTTCTGTGTAAGTGTTTTATCTAACTCTTGGGCAAGTCCAAGCAGACTAGAAGATGCAACCGTTTTGGAGTTTGAAAGAGATTGAGCGGATGCCGCTGAATCTTTTACGTAGTCTGCATCAGCATTCAGAGTGTTAGCTTTGTCTGAAAAATAAACATTAAATTAATCTTTGGCTATACAGTATAGGAAAAATGCAAATGGTCCTGTTTGGTTATCATAGACAGATAGAGATGACCAATTCTAACCTGCTCCTTCAGAGTGCCTTTTATTTCACCTTATAAGTTCCCAAATCCAAAATGAGTTATTGTATGTTTCAAAAAAAAAAAAAAAAAAAAAAAAAAAAAAAAGAATCATACAGCTGCCAACTCTTCTTAATTAGTGACAAACTGTCAAAATTCCTCATAAACGCCCGCTTCACATTTTCCCTTAAATTTCGATGTTTTCTTCCTGAACATATTAATGCTTATAGGCAAACGTTCAAACACATTGGATGAGTATTCATGTGACTATTCATTGCCACCTCAGCCATATACTATTTCTGCACACAAACATGCACAGCTTCCATTCTCATCAAAACATGCTATATAATAACTATTAAAATAACAGCATTTTTGTTAGTCTTTTTTTTCACTATTGACATATATAAACTCCGTGGGCCAGATTTACTATGGTAAAGTGGAGATGTTGCCTATCGCAACCAATCAGATTTTAGCTAGAATCTGATTGGTTTTTCTAAACCCGCAGCTTAGTAAATTTGCCCCCATGTCCCATATGGCACTGACTCGTTATTATAGTTTATTTACCACATAACAGTGCTCATTTTGTATGAAAGGTGTACCAGCCCTCACCTATTTCAATAAGTTGATAAAACTGCCACAATATATTAAAACAGTTCACAGTTTCCATGCCACCAGTTCATTATATACCCCACTGTAGTGCCCCCAGTCGTTATTCCATAGCTATAGTACCAGTTAAAAAGAAGTCCTGTCTCAGCAGGGGAGTACAACCACAAAAACATCATATATTAGTTTTGTATCTACATCTGTAGATAGTTAAAGCAAAATAAGACCCTTAAAATCTTTGATTAAAGTTTGCCATAACTATTAATTCTCAAATGAAGTAAATCCCATGTATAAATGTTGGAGGAGGGCATTTGTCCCATCACTCCTACTGGTATTCCACCTTATTAGAGACAGACTGTGGGCCAATGTTTAGCTGAAAAGAGAAAACAGCTGATTCTACAGATGTCCCTGCATGATAGGGTGCCAGAATTCCAGAGCCAATAATCCTCATTATATCCTGCATATCTGATTGCCGAATCTTCGTTATACAGGTACATCTGGAGGGGGAAGGCGGCCCTCTAAATCCATCCCTAAACTGAGGTTCTGTGAGTTTCTCTGGAAGTCTCTATCACAAGTAAAGTGAATGCAATGTGATTATGCTGCACCCCCAAGTCAGCAGTGACCACTGGTACTGCTGTGTAGATGGGAGTGTCTGAAGGCCTCTGTTTGTATCTGGCTTTTGCCTAGGGCTGCCTCTAGGGGGTGTGGGTCCCCACTTCGAAAGTCTGATTTTCAAAAAATACTATTTAATATAACATCATTAAAAGAAACCATAAAAAGCAACAAAGAAAAAACGTATTTAAAGGTCCGTTCAAACAAACACAAAGTCCGTACCCGTCGGTACTAGATGGTATAAGTGGGCTCAAAAAGACCTGCTGCCTGGACGCAAAAGCCCGGGAACGTCCTAGATGGAGAATCGTGTCCAAAGCATCACACACCGTCTTCTGTCAGAGGTTCCCCGCTGCAGCTTCTCCATCTAGGACGTTCCTGGGCTTCAGCATCCAGGCAGCAGGTCTTTCCCCTGAGATCTATGAAAGACTGTGGACTGGTTCCCTATTGTTTTATATCTTGCACACCTTGTTTTCTATTTTAATTAAGTATTTTTTATCATATCTCAGTTTTATTATATTCTTTATACTTCATCCCAATATCACAGCGCTGATCAAGAGGGTTATTTATACCGTGTTCACACTGAAGCCCCGGCAAAAACCCGGGTTTTTTAACCAGTGTGAACGGGGTATAACTTAAAAGTTTGAGTGCCCAAGCCTACAAGCAACTCCATGATCCATTGCCCCCCTAATTGGATGAAAGAAAATGACTTATCACCTCTGCCACTGGTCCTCTTTTGTTAACTACTGGCTATTTAATTATTTAAAATGTAATTATTATTTCAAGAAGTTACACAGTTATAACCATTAGCAGACTACATTGATTGAGACATTTTTTATACTGTTATTTTATTTTATCTTCATAAAAAGATCCAATTTTACACACACACACACACACACACACACACACACACGTGTTTGCAGCAGTGATTAAGTGCAAGAGATATTGTTCTTGTAAACATCTATTTTGTATAACAATGTTCTTGTGTGTGCATAAATATATGTATATGAGATATTAGAATGATATGTTATTATCTTGCAGGAAAAGGAGAAGAAGCCACTGAAGGAAGGGGTACAGGACATGCTGGTTAAACACCATCTCTTCAGCTGGGATATTGACGGTTGATTGTGCCTATTTAACTGTGCCCTCCAAATTTTAAAACTGACCCTATGGAGTCGGACAGAACTTCTATTCAGCAATGCACTTTTGTATTACTGTTCTACTGCCAAGAACTCTCTCCCTCCAATCTTTTGATGTATTAACACTCAAACTTGAATGTAGGTTGATGGAACAGAAGGAAACTTAAGAGCAGACCCACACAGTGAGATTGTGTCACATTTCATGGGTAATTGCAACTTGAGTTCTTTTACTCTGTCTACTGCTTTGTCAGATTGGAATCCCCGGGTCGACGCGGGTGTGACCGTTCACACTGAGCCTAGACCCGGGATTTTCGGTCTTGCCCCGGCAAAGTCCCGGGTTTTTGGCTCAGTGTGAACGGGGTATTATTTATATTATTCTTATTATTACAGAGAGGGTGTGGGACCCTCTTTTAATCATCTTGATTGGCTGCAGTGTTTTAGCGCTGCTAACTCCATATCTCCCCCTTTTTCTCCAGCGGAAGGATAATGGTAATTGCGAAAGTGAATGGGTAAAGTACACCAAATGGCATACTCACCCATTCACAAAAAAAAAAAGTAGAAAGTGGTAAGCGAAAATGGGACTTTCGAAAAGGAACTTTCGAAGTCCCATTTTTGGCAATTAGACTCTTGTACCGGAGAGTGTAAGCGGCCTCTAAATATAGGGTGTATCGAGATGCACCTCCCTAAGCCTGACACAGGTACATCCATGCATACTAGGAATCCTGGATGGCCTCTAATAAAATTCTTGTAAAACTCACCATCGCTTGCAAATTGCTCATAATTCAAGTGCTACTGATATTAATCTAAAAATAACTACTAAAATATGCACAACTCTACACAGAGCCCTTATTACCTACCACATATTTAAGATGAAATATAAATACATGTTAACCCACTAAGCAACCTTCTCTATATTACACATTTCTGCATTCAGACATGAGATTGTAATTCAAATATTCTGGCATTTGACAATTTACATCCTCAAAAATGTTTATATCTCATAAATACTCTTCGGGCCATTATTGCACGTATTTCACCTGCCTACAGCCATTATAGAATCCTGATAAGAAAAATAAAAGGCTGTGCCCCATAGGATGCACATGACTCATGCAGGCATGTTACCTGGCCCGCTGCCACTATCACACTCATACAGGTCCAAATGGCTTCACTTTCAGTTACCATGATTGTATGATGCTGACTTATCCACATATCAGGTCAAGTCACACTAAGGTTCTCTATCTAGAGATCCAGATGGAGGAGCGGAGGAAGGAGACTGAAAACAGCTACAGTAAGTCATTATCAGGGAGCAGGCTCTCTATTGAAAGGGAGAGTATTGGAGACTATAATGGAGAGAAAGCATATAGGACACTACTACTGAGGAGAAGCATACGGGGCCCTACTGTGGGTGTGGGAGCATACAATTCACTATTGTGGAGGGGAAGCATAAGGGACACTATTATGAAGGGAAACAAATGGGTCACTATTTTAATAGGGAAGCATATGGGGCACTATTATGGGCAGGAGAATATGGGGCACTAATATATTAGGGAAGCATATTGAGCAATATTGTATAGAAGGAGTATATGGAGCCATATTGTATAGCAAGAGCATATTGAGCACTATTAAATAAAAGGAGCATATTGAGTACTATTGGATAGGAGGAGCATATTGAGTACTATTGGATAGGAGGAGCATATTGAGTACTGTTGGATAGGAGGAGCATATTGAGTACTACTTTATAGGGGAGATTTTCATTGTTAATTATTTATAGCCTAGACACTCAGCCTTTCCATACGTACCAACACATTTGTTTGCAATAGATGGAATGTCACCTGCGGTTGCTGGGAACACAAGCACTTGAACTCCAACACCTTGTAGTCTTACCAGATCCTTCATTTCCCATAAAAGCTGTTTTACTGAAGGTAAACCTTTACGAGCAAGGGGTTCATGGAATTTAAAGAGGTACATCTTTTGTAGTTGGAAGATGGACAGTCCATTTGCATGCAGCTCCAATAGAGCTTGAATGTTATTTTTCACAGCAGAGCTTGACATGACGCTGTTAGGTCCTGGTGTAGACCTATGGTGCATTCCATTTGGGATGTGGTTATTGCTGCTTCTGTTATTTGTAACAAATTGTTGTCTGTTCTGATCAGATTGATTTCTGTTATCACTTGTACAAACCACTGCTGCATATGACAAACCTGGGTGTACATTTAGATTTGTATGGATCCTATTAAAGCAATTGTTCTTGGGTATAATGGATATTTTCTGACTTTGTCCACCTGCTGGTTGTGTGTTCCTGGTTGGAGCTCCTGTACTTGATGAGTTGGCATTTATCTTAGTTACAGTATTTTTGACTGACGTATTAAGACTTGCTTTATTGTTAAGAGCTGTAGCTTTAGATTTTACTGATTTAGGTTTGGCTTTATATGAATTGTTTTCCACAGATTTAGGCTGTGTTTGTGCAGATCTGGGTCTTGGCCATGGACCTGCAGTGTTCAGTTTGCTTGTAGGTGCAGTGTTTCCTACTGACTTAGGTCGTGTTGATGGTCCACAGCTGGCTGAAGTACCTAAACTAGAAGAACAACCAAGGTTTATTGCAGATTTAGGTTTTGTTGCTGACAGGGAGGTGTTTGATGCTGCTGAGACTGAAGAAGAACTAAGTGATATAGGGTTAGGTCTTGTTAAATGTTTAGATACGTTTGTTGAAGGATCAAGACTAGCTGCAGTTTTAGAACTTTTGTCAGCCTTTTGAGCCTTGGATGAACATCCAGTGTTTGCAGACAGAGTGCATTTCTTAGACTTCTTTCCAGTGGTTTGTTTGACCTGATAAGAGAAGAACAATCTGGTGATTATTATCCCTTAACATCAAATATATTATTCAAAGATCCAAACCAAGTTGACCCTATCCCTAGCAGTTAATAATTGGGGACAATGGTAAACTAGTACAGTGGAGCTTTGATATAATAGAATATAACTTACAAACCAAAACAAATATATAACTAAAGTAAAATATGCAATTTTGTGTATTCTTAAGTTATAATGGTAAGAAACAAGCCACCGTTTTGTGTATATTTAGATTCCTACAATACATTGCTAGTCCATGGAAGAGGTAAGTAATTGAAATTTGCACTTCAGGATGTTTTTATTAAGTTTGTGTTTGCTGAAGTATTTACCCATGTGTTGTCCTTTTGGGAAGACTTTGGAAGACCTAAAAAGAAAATAACAAGTGTTTAAAGATGTGTTACGCAACATTAAAATGTTTTTATTTTTTTTTATTATTAATTTATTTAATTAAGACCTTTTGCTAAATCTTCAGTAATATTTGGACTAGACCCTTATGTTTTTAATTTTATATTGGTTTTAATTGAAGTGTAATGACAGTATTTGATAAACCTAACAAAATAGCACTTAAGCTGGCCATACACTAGAGTGATTATTGGCCCCGATCATCCAGTTATCGGGTGATCGGGCCAATAATCGCTGTAGTGAGTGGGGATGATGGATATTGCAAATGGGCAATAACGCTCTGGTACGAATATTTGATCTTGTGGCATGCTTAATTTTAAGCAGAGTCAATCAACTCAATGAACTGAACAAAGGCCTCCCTCTTTTGCCAGGATTATGGGTCCCAGCAGGAGAGGTGCATGGTGGGAAAGGGTGTGGGGCACCGCTAAGAACGACCCTATTTTAAAAGGGCTGTTCTCACCCAGCCAGTTCCAATCTGGCTGGGATATCGACTGCTTATGCCTCGATGAGGCATAGCGAGCGAACCTGAACATGGTGCTCCAATAGGTAAATGCAAAACACTACCCCCAACCCTTTCCCTAATTCTGGGCCGGATTCACAGATCTGGTGTGTGAGATAGATGTGGTCAGAACCACGCCTAACTCACCCATCCTGCTCCCCTTTTTAGGTACCTTATGGCACTTACGAGTGCCGTAGGGCTGTCTTAAATATCCGTGCAATGTCCACATGGACATTGCTGCTACCCGCCTCCCCTGCTAATCTAAATACCTCCCTTCCTCCCACTTTATCCCAAACCCTCCCCGAGGCGGCATAACACCGTCTCTTTTTATCTAAAATACTCCGGGTGGTCTTTAAAGACCATCTGGAGGCAATCTACATACCGAACTGAAACGTAGATAGCACAAAGGACCTAATACACATGCGCAGTAGGTTCTTTACTACAGATACACATCTAAGAAGCGACTGCTTCTTAGGTGGGAATCTGGCCCTCTAACCCTTTCCATTACCCTAACCCTCCCTTCCCTGCAGCCTGACCCTAACCCAGCCCTTCTAGGGCCCTAAACCCAACCACCTACCTCCCAACACTAAAAGTTCCCAGAGAGGTTACTCACCTCTCTAAAGCTGTCAGCGACGGGTCCTGTAAAAATGAATGGGTGAGTATACCAATCGGCATACTCACCCATTCCTAAAAAAAAAATTCTAAAAAGGCTCCCTATTAGAAATAGACAGCTGAAAAGGAACATTCAGCTGTCTCTATTTCTAAAAGCAGCCCTTCGTAGCGGGCACTGCAACCGGCTGGGAATTTGTCTTGTTTATCGGGACACCTTCTCTTGGGTTTAATAATCATGATAGTGTATAGCCAGCTTTACATAATAAAGGTATAACCAGACAGAAGTATGTCAATATGTGTTCCCCAGGATTGAAACAGTTTACTTGCTCACGCCTATCTATAGCATTGAGATTCTCCTTGTCAAACTTAGTAGTAAATATATAAGAAACTTTAAAACAATATTGTGAAGTGGGTGATGTGAACACATTATTAAACAATTCTGCAATACAGTTTCCTATAGACAAGAGATTAGGGATAGATTTATCAAACATCTATACTGTTTACTAAAGAGAAAAATAGAGGTGTTCTTATAGAAATAAACCATATTCCACTGTGTTTGGAATGTACTGGGAAAATAATAGCTAGAATCTGATTGGTTGCTATTGACCATACCCCTACTTATTTCTTTAGTAAAAAGTAGGGATGTTTGATACCCCATACTGTTAAATATTATTAATATAAAAAAAATTACATTCTTCAAATAAATGAGGTCTTTACAGTTTAACAAATTTACAGCAAAAGTTGTATATTTATTTGTTATTTTACCGTCACAATGTGTAAATGTTAAATGAATCATAAATGGGCGACACATTATTGTAGTAGGCACCTTAGATCCCCGCCATGTTACCATTGTTTTACTTTATACACTGAATACCCATCAGCTCTCCTTCCTACACTCTCTATTTGAACAAATACAAGAAATCAGGACGGCACATCTCATCATTATGGGTGATATTAATTTGGCAGCTGACCCTTCATCGGTAGCATTCACTAAACTATTATTTGAGTTTGACCTATTCGATGTATGGAGAGTACAACAACAGGGAAATAGAGATTACTCATTTTATTTAGCCCTTCATAACACTTACTCCCGTATTGATTTAATTTTCATAGATAAATGGCGTCTTCAGCACTCTGTTTCAGCAGACATGCTTATTAAGGTTTAGTTGGATCATGCCGTAGTAGTTTGGGTATGTGACTCCCAAACACATAGGGCCCAGTCGCGACCACAGAGATTCCCAACCTACTTATTTATTAACAAGTTTTTATATAGCGCCCACAGATTACGTAGCGCTTTACAGTTTAACAATCAGTATAAACAACACTGGGTAATAACAGACAGATTGGGTGGGTAGGAGGGACCTGCTCACAAGCTTATATAGGACAGTGTGCTTGATACATAAGGGCAAGTGCTATATATCACACAATGGACCAGCCAGGGTTTATTGCAACAGTGCTCTGTATGATCAGTCACACAGCAGTGTTAGTAACAGAGATGATTGTAGAATAGAGAGAGTGTGCGGGTTTGTGTTAATGGGCCTGATCCAGACCTACGCCCACAGTCGCTAGGATGGCGGGCGTAAGATCGGCTTTTCAGCCGATCTGCGCATGCGCCAGGCAGATGTTGCCCGGCGTTGCTACGGCAACGCCCGATCGTAGATCGGGCGTCCATAGCAGCGCTGTAGGGACGCTGGAGGGGACGTCCCCCAGCGTCCCCATGTTCAGGTTAGTGTAGGTGAGGTAGTTTAATGAGGATGGGAGGGCAAGCTAGGCGGCCATACACTCCTGTGCGAGCGTATGGTCCCTTCCTGACGCCGGCTGAATTTTGGGGCGGGCTAAGCTACGCTCCTGTGCGAGCCAGCTGAAGTTAGGGTAGCCTTCAGCCGGCGTAAGGAAGGGGCCATACGCCCGCACAGGGGGAGTGTCAGGGTAAGTTAACGCCGATACGCTGTGCTTTAGTAAGCACAGCGCATTGGCGTAGGTCTGGATCAGGCCCAATGTGTAAAAAGGAAGAAGTGGTTGTTAATATGGTACTTAATGCTAAGGAAGGTTGTGGAATTTAATAAGTTTGTCTGAACAGATGAGTTTTAAGGGAACGCTTGAAAGTTTGTAGAGTAGTGGATAGTCTTAATGGGCGAGCAAGGTTATTCCAGAGAGTGGGTGCAGCCCGGGAGAAGTCCTGTAATCGTGAATCAGAGCATTTATAAAGTGCAGAAGAGAGTTGTAAATCTTGTGATGATCTGAGAGAACGAGCTGGGATATATCTTGAGACAAGTGACGATATGTGTTCAGGTGCAGTATTACTTATGGCTTTATAGGTCAGCAAGAGGATTCTGTATTTGATTCTGTATTTTACAGGCAACCAATGTAGAGACTGAGAGTGGACTAGCTCTAGTTGAGCGTTTTGCAAGGAAGATCAGTCTTGCTGCTGCATGCAATATAGACTGTAGAGGGGTAGTTTTATATTGTGGGAGTCTAATAAGAAGGGCATTGCAGTAATCAATGCGGGAGATAATTAGTGCATGAATGAGAGTTTTAGCAGTTTCTTGTGAGACATATTTTCTAATTTTGGAAATGTTTTTTAAGTGTATATAACAGGATTTAGAAACAGATCGAATGTGGGGCATAAAGTTAAAAATCAAGTGTAACATCTAGGCAGCGAGCTTGGCGAGTAGGGAATATTTCAGTGTTGTCAACAGAAACAGAGAGACCGTGTGGGTAGCTCTTGTTGGCAGGAAGAAATAGGAATAACTCTGTTTTTGAAAGATTAAGTTTAAGATGGTGGGAGGACATCCAGGATGAAACGGCGGAAAGACATTCAGTTACGCGGGCCAAAACGGTTGGTGATAGTTCAGGGGTGGATAGATAGATTTGTGAATCATTTGCACAGAGATGATATTGGAAATCAAATGACTTTATTAGTTGTCCAATGGAAGAGGTATAGATAGAGAAGAACAAGGGAACCAGGACTGAGCCTTGAGGTACCCCAACAGATAGCGGAAGGGCAGAAGAGGTATAATCAGAAAAGCGAACACTGAAAAAACGATTGGAGAGGTAGGATGTGAACCAGGAAAGAGCTATGTCCTGAATACCTATTTATTGTAACATTTGTATGAGAAGAGTGATCTTCCCTCGAAAAATGTTAAGTGAATCATTTATTTTATTTTTTTAAAGGGTTTGTTATTTATTTATTTGTGATTTTTTTTAAGCAAAAATCGCTGAGATTGCAGGCATTATAAAAATCGCCATACATCACTGGCGATATGAAATCACCAGAACAAAATTCCCCTTATTAAATCCAGCGATTTGGGTTCTCAAGCCCTCAGGTGTTTTGAAGTTTTGAAACTACATGCTTCAGCATATGCAACACCTGCAGAGCCAAGGGCTGCCTTTACTTGCTATACTAATGAATGACACAGTAACTGTTTGAGCTGTCAATACACAAACAGCCAATCAGAATATACTATTGTCTTAATACTTTTTTTTATCCCCTCCCTTCTTCAGATAATCCCAGGGGGGAAATATAGTTGACAGATTCTAGGGGGACTATTGACACTGTGGCTTACAGGCCTGAACAGTGCAGGAAGGACTTAATGACACACTTGTAAAATCTAAATCTTGAGCTAAATGCAGGAGCAGAGACGCCTTCAGAAAATGCGGGGCCTGGGACACAGGTGCAGGGCCCCATCACCCATGTGACATCACACAGGGGCAGGGTACCGCAGACTTGCTTTAACAGGTGGCCAGTGCACAGGGAAGCTCATTGCCCCGCTACTGATCAGCAAGTATCGGTAGTGGGATACCGCTGATACCTGCTGCTGAGCTAGGTAAGTATCGCGGGCCCCCATCAGCCCCGGGCCCGGGACAATAGTCCCAAGTTGTCCCCCCTGATAGCAGCCCTGTGCAGGAATGTGGTATTCTGGGATTCTCTGAGGTCTCCCAGACAATCAAGGAGAGCTGGCAAGTGTGCTTTACAGGGCTTCTTATAATCATCATAATCTATCTAAAGCTGAGTACACACTGCCTGGATTTTATACAGTCAGATGATTTAAACTATATTAGTCCATATTTGTAGTCTTGATTAGCACCATGATGCTGCCATACACACTATAGCGGGCATGCCAACAGATCTGTGTTTTTCTCTCCCATAATTCACTGCATCAGTGAATGACGCACGCTCACAATCTGGATATAAAGCAGGAAGTAAAAGTGTGTAACCTTTATAGGAATCATCTTATGATTGATTACACCTACTATGCCTTCCAGGGGTAAGTGTATAACACACACACACACACACACACACACACACACACATATCTAGATACA
>WWET01001534.1:333874-346430 GCA_011038615.1 Limnodynastes dumerilii | reverse complement strand
AGATAATGTAATGACCAGCTTTACTATCACACTGTTATTTAGACTTGGGATAGGAAACATCACCTGTCAACTCTAATACTGTTTGCAACAGATGAAATATGACTCCCCTGCAATCAACATGGTTTAGCCCAGGAGTAACTAAGTTCATGCACTTAGCTAGGTCTGGATCCAGCCCATTATCCTTTTGATCACTATACCATACTGATCACATTCTAGAGAATGCCATACAGATTGCATCCTTGGGGCCACTATACCATAAATTGAACATTCTTGCCTTGATAAAAAAGTTAACATTGTGAGTGTCATATTTGTAACCACAACACACTTACTGTACTTACTGTTATCTAGTGAAACCTCCAAACAAATACACACTTGTGCACAATATACTAGGTCCAATCTCCTCCTCCTTGTGTGTCTCCAGCTAGCCATTCTCCACCCTTGTACGTCTCCAATCATCCAATCTAATCCCTTTGTGTGCCTTCAGCCATCCAAACCCCCTTTCTATGTCTCCAACCACCCAATCTCTTCAACTGGTGTCTCCAGCAACCAAATTCCCCCTCCCCCATGTGTTTTCAACCATCCAACATCCCCTTCCTTGTGTATCGTCTTAAAGGCCCAGGGGAGAACATTGCAGAATGCAATGTTTGTTTATTACCCAACGACTGATAAGTATAAGTTATTTTGACTTTAATCAATGTGAATAAATGAAGAGATCTTTAAAGACAGAAGAGTAGTACTATGTACATTGCTGTTTTGCTGTTAATGAATGGGCTTTGTTTCTGGGGATAGTTCTAATAATGAAGTGAGACTTCCTGTAGATGTTCTGAAACAGGACTAGTAAGTTAGGAGTAGAAAGACATGTAGGAAGAGAGGAATGGAGATGTTTTATGTTTAGTGATTTTAGTGTTTCTATGACAGCACTAGCTAATGCCATTTCCATTAACAGCTTTGTTAGACATGAACAACCAAGCACTACTTCTAGCATTGAAAATTATACTTGCAAATAGTTCCGGTGTGTAATGTGAAAAGCACGTTGTCATTAATCATATGCCTTATATTCAGTTCATCTATGTGTAACCCAGAAATATTATGAATAGATAAACACAGGATGAGTGGTACCCCATTCAATTGCATCCCACAGAAAATGTTGCATAAACCATCATCATGTCTTTAACAATATTTCAATCCAAGTTATAAATCTTGGAGCTGCCCTGACAACAGCAGACCTCGTGTGCGCCATATAACATAAATTCATTATTACCATAAATTATTTAGAAAGTACTAAAAGTTTTGTGTCTTGTGTCATATAATCTATCTCAGTTTGTGCTACAAAGTCAAAGTACTCAGGCAAGAATCATTGCGTAAAATTGCCTTGCGCACTGAAAGACACAAGATATTACATTTATTAGAGACAGCTGCAGTTTATCTTATCTGTGATTTGGGAAGTAAGGATTTCTTCTCTGCATCAACACTCAAGAACATGTAACAAATAAAAAAAAGATGAAACCCAGACTCTAATGTTGGGGTGCTTATTCTCTTTCTAGGTGTACTTACATCTACCCAATCTCTCAGAATCTATAAAAATAAAAGCAGAACCTCAAAATAGTCCAAAATCTCAAATGGGATTCAACATCTTAAAAAAAACTCTAGGCATAATCTATTGCAAATTGAGAGATTAGATTTAAAAATGTCATCCCTTAGCAAGGTTGAAAACAACTGGCTTCAAAGTCGTGATGATTAGGGAGATAGCAAGGATATAACATTTCATGTGGAACTTTCTGGTGTTTAAGATAAGGGAGGAGGAAGATTTAGTTAGAGCTTGACTGACATTATGTGAGATATTGAATTTCAGAATTATATTAAATTGGGGTAATAAGAGCTGACAAACATTAGTAAAATGCAAAAGCAGAAAAAAGTGCCATTAATGTTTATGTAAATAATATACTGTAAATCTATAGAATTTTAGTTTGCATGTTGCATATATTAAATATACAGATATATCTAGAATGAGGCTTAACATAGGCTTTGTTAATTACTTCAGAGGATAGTAGAGACTGAAATCTATGATTACAATCAAAGTCACCATTTAATTCATATGAGCAATCAAATATATTGTTCATTTAGTCATTGGCTATAATTAGTTACAATAAAATAAAAATGAAACATGTTTGTCTGTAATGAGCAATAGAGAATTAATATGCAATTGTAAGAATCAGTAAATTGCTTTATTTGCAGATAGAGACTCATGCAGTAGGTATAGCACATTTTTTAATTGACGGCATAAGTGAAGAAAGAAGAATAGGTCTGATGTAACACAAAGAAAATGTAATTACTAAAGATGTGGTAAAAAGGGGAGATATCCCAGGAAATGAAATAAAGCTTTTCAAGCCTGAATAGAAATGTTGGATCTGTTTTTCTAGAACAGCGCTTCACAGTCTTTAACAAAAGATGATAATGGAAATGTTACCAAGTTATAATTGTTTATCCTTTCTTACTTCACCTGGAAATGAAAAACATGTATTGAATTCCCAAGATGGGTAATAGGATGTCATTTTATACTTAAATTCAGCATGTTGTTATATATGTTTTCTTTCTCTTTATGGGTTTGTGAATATGTAAATATCAGGAAGAGGCAATGCTCCAATTTCAGACCTCTGCATCTTCTGCACTCAAAGCTCTGAGCACAACGGCAGTAGAGATCCAAAGCCAGATCCCCACAGTCTCGAACTAAGTGTGATACTTGCTGCTGAGAGCTGTTCATTAGCGGGCCAAGAACTTCCCTGCGCACCAGCCCGCTGTTAACGCAGGTCCACCACTGTTAACGCAGATGTGCAATATGTTCCAACGATATAGTGAAAAATAACTACATTCATCTAGAGAAATAGCAGGAAACTTTACTGAAAAAAGTCAAAACTGAATCAGCATCAGGTCCAACCCTGGGAGTAAGATACAATTTCTTGAATGTAGAAGTGCAATAAAAGTTTAAAATTTTATGCATCCACTAGGGCAGGGCTCAGCAACCCACGGAAAACACGCCAGACCTGGCACACAAGAGCCTTGTTAGTGGCATGGGAGCTAAAGAGTCACTCTTTGGCAGTGACCGGCATTATTATAGCAGAGAGCTAAGCATCTGTTCTCTGCACCACAATAATGGGATCAGTCATAAATTTGCAGCAGCCAGCATTGTTATAGTGCAGAGAGCTAAGCTTAACTCTCTGCACTAAGATAATGCCGGGGGTCTCCTGATATTATTATAGTGTTGAGAGTTGAGCTAAATACCAATGGTACTGTAATAAAAAAGATGGGGAGGGAGGATATGATTACTGGGGGATATTGTAACTGTGGGAACTCTGATAACTGGGTGGGGAGGGGAAAATATTACTTCTGTATTATTAATGAGATGAGATATTGTAACGTTGGAGGTGTCGTTTTTGACAGTGATAATGCAAAAAGGTTAATTTAGGGTATAGCAGTGCCTACACCTTCTTAATAAAGACTTTTTTTATTCTAAAAAGGGTACCTAGTTGAAAGGTTCTTATTTCAACAAGGTACCTGTTCTTGTTGGGTTAGGCTATGGGACAAGAAGGGTTAGGGTTAGCCTCTGGAGAGGGGAGGGTTTAAGTTAGGCTGCAGGACAGGGAAGGATGGGGTTAAGCTGTGGAGAAGGGAGAGTAAAGGTTAGGCTGTGGGATGAAAATGATTAGGGTATGGGTTAGGCTGTGGAACAAAGATGGTTATTTTTAGGGGAGGGTTAAGGTTCGTCTGTGGAGACTAGAGGGTTAAGGTTAGGATTAGGGTTTGGAGAGGATAGGGTAAGGTTTCAGGAAGGGGGTGATTAGGGTAAAGAAATTGTATCTTTTGCCATAGGACTCTTAAGATAGTGTGCAATAGGGGAGGGTTAGGTTTCGTGAGGGGGGTGGTTAGGGTTAGGTTTCGTAAAGGGGAGGGTTAGGGTAAAGAAAACATTCCTCTTGCTGTTTTACTCTTAAGATAGTGTGCAGTCATGGAAGCCATGTCTTCTAAGGGAAGTCTGCAAAAAGTGAAGGCAGTCGACACTTCCTGGTCGCAAAGTGAGACAGGTCACGAAGCTGTAAACTACACCCGGTAATGATTACTAGGGGAATAGTGGGAAATATGATAACTCTGTGGGTAGGGGGAATATGATTACAGGGGATGGGGGGATGAGAATGATAATTAAATGGGAAAGAAGTATGATTATTGGGGGGAGAGTATAACTGGTGGGAATCTGATAAATGGGTGGGGGGAGGGGAGGATACTGGGAAGACTTTGGTGACTATGGTGACTGGATGGGGCATATGATTACATGTGTGGTATAATTGTCGTGAATATGATCACTAGACAGGGAGGAATAACTCAGGGGAAGGAGTTTAAATAATATCTTTGGAGAATATGATAACTGAGAATCTGGGCAGGGGAAATCTAATTATTGGGTGATTAGAATCTAATTATTGGGGGTGTGGATGGCCCTGAATTATAAGCTTGTAATAGAGGGGTTTTAGCTATGCTACTTGTTTTCACAATTTTTTTTTATTGTTTTGACATATTTTGAAAATGTGGCTATTCTATAAATTATGGTTGGATTCCCTCACTATTGCCATAGACACAATATATGACTAAGATTATTAATGATGTTTATTATTATGTTAACTATTATAAATAATCATAAGTCCCCTTGTGGTATTAACTGTGAATCTGGCTCAATTAGAACATACGAGCTTGACTTGATTTTATTTGAAAAAATAATGTTGCCAATCCCTGTTCTAGGGGATTATGCTCTTTTTCACAATTTTTTTTTCTTCTGTTGACATATTTTGAAAATGTGGCTATTCTATAAATTATGGTTGGATTCCCTCACTATTGCCATAGACACAATATACGACTAAGATTATTAATGATGTTTATTATTATGTTAACTATTATAAATAAGCATAAGTCCCCTTGTGGTATTAACTGTGAATCTGGCTCAATTAGAACATACGAGCTTGACTTTATTTTATTTGGAAAAATAATGTTGCCAATCCCTGTTCTAGGGGATTATGCTCTAAAGTTGTTGCAGACTATTCAATAAAATTATCACTTTCCACAAGCCCAAAAGCTGCAAGAGAAACTTATCAGGTCTTTCTGTGGTGTGGCGGTCCATCAGAAGTTATAAGACAAAAGTGACAGTTTATGATGCCATATATATGACCAATTATAGAATCTACTCCAGAAAGTATATGTTGTCAGAAAGGGTACATCTTTTTTCCCCGCAGTCCTTTACCTGTGCTGGGGATTGCGTGGAGATGTGAGGACATTTTTCATACCAAGTAGGGATTACTTTCATACAACTTTTTACATTCTTCATAATTACTTGCAAAAAAAATAGCTAAGACTTCATCTAAGCTATTGTTACACATCTCAGTTCATCTATACGGTTTCAGGTACCAGTCACAACTTTGACAATTAGAATAAATAAATAATACATAAATATTGATAAATGTTATGTTATAGCTATAAGGTCAACATGGTACTCATTTATAACACCAACAAATAAAAAATAAAGTGTAGTAAATAAAAAACATTCCTCACCTTGTCCTAGCTCCTGTCTTTTTTCCTGTGGTGCCCCCACTACTCACCATTTTCTACTCTGTTCCTACGGCTCCCAGCTGCTCTCTCCTTGATCTGTCCATCAGCTGCTCTGCACTTGTTCCTCTCTTACCATTTTTTTCCACTGGTGACTACCATCAGACAGGCATCAAAGGTAGGTAAGTATTTAGTAATTAAGGTTAGGATTAGTATTTAGGTTTAGGGTCACGTAGGGGTTATGAAATGTTGGCATTACAATATTTTATTTGACAGTTGACGTGTTAACCCTCAGCATTCAGACCACTGGTAAAATGTACTACACGCCATTAAAAACCTTAATCACTAAAAATGCCCCTCCTTCTCGACTAGATATGAACTTGTTAAAAGAGTATTGGCTCAATTAAATGTATAAACAGTATACAGAACAACACATTAGTAAAATAGAACAGTGCTTACATTTACTAGTTTCTGTTTCTAATGCCCCTCTACTAAGACCTTTTCTGATTCTCAATTCATATTTTTGTCATCCATCCCCCGGCACTGTTTCTCTGCTCAGAGGAGGACTGTCAACCGTTATTGTATGTGTTAATCAAGTATCATATTTATTACTCAAATGACTGTTTCAGCTATATCTTTATTGGTCTCCTAAACAAAAACATTTAAATAACCATGCTTCTCAAAGATCTAGGAATACTGGGCCGTATTCAGAGATCCGTTTTTTAAGAGTACGCCATTGTACACACGGCTGGAGCAAGAAAACACCCACCAACAACCCTGACACTCCCCTCTCCCGGACATGCTGTCAGTGACTTACGAGTCCATAGACCACTCTGTTCTAAACATTTGTACTTACGTGCGTATATGTGCTCTGTCCGCGCAATTCTTGATAACTGCGTCTCCATACGTTTATTTAAATGCCTCTCCCCACCCACTTTTATGTTAATTTTTCCGTACGTCTGATTTCCATGCATATGTCCCCAAGTGCGATTCACATGTACGTCCGTTAGGCACTTCCGTGCGTACAGTGAACATAAACTACGTACATAAAGTTACTACGCATGGCAGTTGATCCGATCCTAAAAATACGCACGTAACTTTACTCAAAAACGGATCTCTGAATACGCCCTATATGCACTATCTGTTCAACTTGATGGGAAATAAACTACTGGACAATTAATCAAAAGCATTGGGTTTACTGAGTTTTACAAGTTGCATTGTTTAATTTGTAGTATTATAAGGTGTGCAAGTAACTTAGAGTAAAATAGAAGTGGTGTATTAACTGTGCCCATTTTAATTCTATACACTTCACCGTTGTTTCATTGCCAGTTTTGTCATTATTTATGTATTTCATTAAGGGAAGAAAAGAGCAGATCTATCAACCAACCACACTTGAACAATTTAAACTTAAATGACTATTGTAATATATTTCACACAGTATTAAAAATGCTTTGAAACTGAGGACCACCAATATATTTTCTGATTGCAAAATAATTGGTGCCATATGCTTTTTTTTTTTTTTTATAAATTTAAATGAAGTTTACTTACTGGAATCAAACACAAAACAAAACAGCTTCTCAGCTGTTAGATTTTGTTTCCAACATATGGCAGTTTGCAATTAATACCAGAGCTGAATGATGCTTATTTAAAATATCTCTTTTAATCATGCACACTTTTCAGGCAGATGAGATGCTTTTCATTTTAAAACAATGTCATTCTTGTTATCAGTCCATTTGCTGATGTATGCTGTTTTGTTTGTCATTTGTTATTTAATGGATATCAACAAGTTAATAAGGCATTACAGTACTAACAGAGTTGGCCTAATTTCCAGACCTTGACTTTGTAGGATCGTCAAACATTGTGACAATCATATAGATAGGACCATTGATTTATACAAAATGTATGTGTTCTGGTATCCCTGACAAAGCTCCTACTGCAGCAATGTCAGGATCTTCAGGATTCCCCTTCTTTGAACATGCACACGTGCTTGCTGGGGATCACAGGAGACAGGTATTTTTATCTTTAACAATAGGATCGCCATGCTGAGATTAAGTGGATGGGAACTAGCCTGTTGAATCATACAAACCCACTATTCTTATAGTACAATAAGGAGAGTAGTGTTTGGTGAACCTGAGCAGTCATTTGGAGCATTACTAAATGCCAGAAAGAAAACTATTTGCTGGGGGCTTGAGCAACATGTTTATTTCAGGTGACATTATCATACACTTTAATGTAAACCGAAGGCTAAAAAAGTCTTAAAGGAAAATAAACTGCGTGTTTGGAAGAGGCTGGGCCAGCATAATTTGTTTGCATTTGTCTGCTCCAATAGGCCTGCGGGATGGAGACTCAGTAGTTCAACGACGCAGCCCGTCTGCCAGGGTGTCCTGTAAACCGACACGGCTGGTAGAATCCATTATGGGTGCGCCGCTCCCAACTTTGGCTGCTGGGAGAGTACGCATGGTTGCTTCTGCGTTCTGCTCTATGCCCCAACCAAGATGGCCGCTGCTAACTTCCGGTGCTCAGAGCCAGTCAACCATCTTGGTTGGGGCATAGAGCATCACAGTGTCAGACCGCTCGCCGGTATACCCTTCTTTCTCTGACTGAACGGTTCCCAGGACTTCTCCAAAGGGTTCCTAATAGCCAAGGCTCCTCTTCTCCATGGTGTTCTCGTCGCCTTGCAGATGAGCGAACTTGTAGCCAGGTCGCTGGGGCCTTGTCCATAGGACTCCTGGCTGAGAACATTGTTGTGACAAAGGAGTCAGTACTCTGCATGATACCCAAGTCTAAGTGTGACAAGAACTGGCACTCTGATTTCCTGCCCTGTCTGTTTCTTACAGTTCGGCCTCCAGAGTGTCCGGTGTGGTTGGTGCATGCAGATGGGTCACCGTTTACCATCTTTCAGTTCAGGGATGTTTTCCAACAGGTTCTTGGTGTGGTGGTCTGGACCGGACACAATTTGGTGCCCATTCCTTCTGTATCGGAGCGTTGACAGCTGCAGCTTCGGTAGCAGCCTAGTGTAACACCTGGGTTGATGGAAATCCGACTGCTTGAAAAAAAATTAGACCAGAAGCTTCTACAAAGTTGCAGAAAAGTGTCTGGCATGCCGCCTAATGCGGGGCACAGTGAGCGCCCCCCCCCTATATTTTTCCTTGCCACCAAAAGACCCCGATGGGCAGTAAAAGCAAGGTTTTTTGGGGGGGAGGGGGGGTGGCAGGTCCCGGGCTACTGGCGTCATTTACCTAACTAGTCCTCTTTTGGATTTTCTGTTTAATTGCAATGTTTTAGGTATTGTTGATCCAGGTGCTATGTCGAGTTTGCCGCATTGATTAACATACTACTAATATAGCAAAACAAACTCAATAAGCAGCAGTAGTACTTAAATAATATTTCTCAAATAAATTGTTACCTGCAAAATAAACATAATTATAATCTTTCTTCTCTGTGTAAGTTTATAACCTCAAATCCCTTTTTAATTTATTTCTTTACAGTGATGCAGCACTAATCCATCTAAAAACCATTGGTACCCAATAATTTCTTTCTTAAAGGACTGTGCAGTAATATGAAATACTATCATTTTTCTAATCCCATAGCCTGCACCCTCTGGCAATCTGTTCATTTGACTAGAAACTTAAGATAATGTATCTACTATACTAACTTTCCCCTTTATTATATACCCTGAGAATTTAACTGAATCCCATGTTTTGTACTGATCTCAAAGTAAAAAAAAAATTTATATATAATTTGTAAATAATTATATATAAAATATTATTTGATTAAAGACTGTATAAAATTACCTTTTTTTCATTCTGTCAGAGGGTGAAAATATACATCTAACGTCTTACAATATCGCAAAAGTTTACTGACATAACCAGGGACAAACCTTGTGTATATCACTGCCCCATTCCATGAAAGTAGTATCATTATCAAGAAAAAAATTGGTAGTGTAAATAAATTCAATTCCCTTCAATATAAATACATTTTATTGTACTATATATGTTGCCTTATTAAAAATAAAAAAGAAATATAAATGCACATTTCTCAAAATGTTTATTCCACAGCATTTCTGATTAATGATATAAAGAGATTATTTTTTTGTTATTAACAGTTATCGTTTCATTCTATATGGTTGAGTTTCTTCAACTTATCCCATGTAACTTATAAAAATGAACTAATATATTTCATTACAGGTTGAAAGCTGGGGTCTATAATTTGGGACAAATCGTAGGTAATATTACCAACAGCTATTATTATTGGACTTTCCATTGGTGTGACAAAACAAAAAATAATATACTCACATTTTTACTTCTATATTGTTACATGCTGCACTATGACAGCTATATAAGGGGAGAGCCACATCCCCATTGGCTACTGAACATACACAGCCAAATCCTCAGCTAGGGAAACCAAGCTGTAAGGTAATCAGCTAGGATCCCTAGCAAGAAGGAATGCTGCAGGGGAAACATGGACCAGAGTACCCTGCAACAGTACAATGACAACATTACACACTGCTGCCATACTGCAGCATGTAACATATATATTCTCTCAAGCCTTTTTCTCAAAAGGATTGTCAAGGCTGCAATTCGGGAACTGCAAAATGTGGTGCCAGTATTTTCTGTTATTTCAACAGACGTCTGTTTTATTTTATTTGTAATGCTAATGCAATTCTAAAATTATAAACCCTATCTCTCAACCTTATTTCCTAAGTGGTATCCTTGATTGCCATGAAAGGATCCAGTCTATTTCTACCTCTCAATCTGACTTTTCTGTGTACAATGTGCGTTTCTCATCCACACTGATTACATCCTTTCTTAGGTCCTAGAATATATCCCCTATTTCTTTTACTTAATTACCAAAGACACAGACGGGTAACCTCATTTGAAAAAGTGAAGCTCCCTCTTTTAGATGGCACCTAAGAAATTATTTTTGATATAAAAGTTTTTCAACTGAAAGATGATAATTTTCTCTTTCAAACAATGTTCCTCCTTTATAGTTAATGGCTGTTTAGAAGCCTACACTACAGAAAGCTGAGAAAAAAAACACTGAATAAGTTAAAATACTAAAATTGCATTCTCATACATCAGGACTTCTGTAACTTAATGGTTTCCTTAAATTGATAAAATAGGGAATTTGGTTTTCAAATCATTGTCTTGTTAGGCACCATATTAAACTTTCACATTTCATGCATTTCATTATTGTGGAAACTAGCAAAACAAATGCATTATCATGTTTGTATTATGCAGGTTTTATCTTGAAAACATTTGGGTAGAATATTGTGTTATGATGCTTTGGAAACATTATTTATTGGAAATAAAAAAAATGAAAAGTATTTCTGGGAAATGTTTATAAAAATGTAATGCTGTGGTTACACTTTGTTCCTGTTATTATTATTTATTATTATTGCTTATTTATATAGTGCCTCAAATTTCCAATTAACCTACCAGCATGTTTTTGGCGTGTGGCAGGAAACCCATACAGACATGGGGAAAACATACAAACTGCACACAGATAAGACAAGTCTGGGAATCAAACTCATGATCTCAGGGCTGCGAGACACAAGTGCTACTCACTGAGCCACTGTGCTGCCTCTAATGCCATTTACTCTGATTATGTTCTAAAGTCAAGGATAAAGCATTAGTGGGCAAAGGACAAATGGAATATATTTTTTGTTGATAATTAAATGAATAGTTATTTTCAACCTTTTGATGGTGAAATACCATTATTTCTAGTTGTTTGCAGTAGTTACAATTGCTGCTTTAAGGTAAGCACATATAAAAATGAATGTCGAAGGTAAGAAAGCATATTTACATCCTGATTTTTCAGAATTCCAATTTATACCAAATGGTATTAACAGAACATGATCTTTATAAATATATGTAATGATGCATAAATATAATTTCTAGGACATAAAATAATTGCCAGTTTCAAAATGAACATTTACATTTGAAAATCTATTCATTTTTAAAGCATGTTGCATAGTGGACTAATACAGTTGGCACTTGACTATAACTCATGGTTGAAGAATGTATTCCACATTAGTGTACTGGCACGAGCTGTATAATAAAAATATAATAATCTTATTTATTATATTGTTTTCTCCAACTTATGAATACATTTTTTTTAAAATTTGTAATATATACTAGAATTTATTTCTAATTTCATTTTAATATATGGTACTTCATAGTTTTTATTGTTTGCAATATTTGAAGAAAGAGTTACATTTTATCCTATTAATTTGAGGAGTTTTGTGTTTAATGTCTCTCCTGGTGTCTGCTCAACCACAGGTTCCACCCTGTGTCTGCTGATCTACAGGTCTCATTTAGTCTCTCCCATTGTCTCCACCGCTGAACTACAGATTCCAGATTGTCTCCTTGTGTCTGCTCGTCCACAGGATCAAGTTTTTGTTTACTAAACTACAGGTACTAGTCTGTCTCTTTCAGTGTCTGCTCAACCACAGGATCCCAACTGTGTTTTGCTAATCTATGGTATCCAGTTTGTCTCCATGTGCCTGCTCAAGCCTCAAGCCTGTGCCTGCTAAACTACAGATCCTAGCCTGTCTTTCCTTGTGTCTGTTCACCCACAGATAAGTGTATCTGGTCATTGTCTAGAAGGGCAGCAATTCAGCCTTTTCAAAGATGTATGGCATGCAGGTCAACAGCTGTCACAATAATGAAATATATGATTTTTCTATGCCAGACCTTCAGGTTTATTTTACATTTTTATTTAAACAATATGATATTTCTGTAAAAAATGTTTTTTATATCAAGGAATCAGTCAAGATCCATCAGTGCTTTCAGGGCCGCCTCTGTGCAGCCCACGGCCAGCTGGCTGGCAGAATAGAACGGGGACTTGTGTCCCCACCTGGTCCACGGGATAGATGTTATGGGCAGTGTAATGGTGTGTGCAGTGAGATTGCTAGTATGGCAGCGTGATAGTGAAAATAGCACGGGCAGCAGTATAGGTAGTAGCATTCCCT
>WWET01001534.1:282580-310769 GCA_011038615.1 Limnodynastes dumerilii | reverse complement strand
AGATAGATATGATGGGGAATACTGGGGGGCTGGAGAACCATGAAGGAGAATATTGGGGGAACTGGAGACACATAAGGGGGAGTACATGCAAGGGGGAGAGATTGGGTGAATATATATACACTGTACACACACACAAACTGGATAACTAAGTGCTTACAAGGCCGTGCTTCTATTGTATTGTAGCCCTGTATGACCAAGTCTGCTGTATGAATGACACGGCCATGGCAGGAGGATCCGGATATGGAAGAAGACATCAAAGATAAATAGAGCAGGGAAGCTGGGCACATACAAGGGGCATAAAACTGGCTGGGAACATATAAGGGGCATAATACTGGATGGGCACATATAAGGGGCAGAAAAAACCAGCACACGATTTTTTAAGCTTTTTGACCTCCTGTAGGCAAACCATAGATAAATCCAAGAAAATAAAAATTTCTGAAGAAAACAGAACGTTTGGCTGGAAAAGCTACACTTCATGGTAGATATGACAGCGCACCTGAACACGCTGAACACAGCTCTTCAGGGGAAAGGAAGCGCATCCCTGCACATGCTGGAGGAGGTTTTTGCATTCGAGCGCAAGTTGACAGTGTTTGACGGAGATATACAGAGAGTTACACTGTCTCATTTCTCCTGTTCAAACTAGCTTATAATATGTTAAATTCTGCGTATTTGCAGTCTGCAATGCAAACATCGTTTGGGAACCAATTCTGTGAGTTCAGAGAGGAAAAAAACACATTATCCTTCCCTGTCACTCCCTTGACCATGGATCCATCCCTACTGAATATGACTGCATTTGCAGGTGTAAGTCAAACCGATCAAAAATCACATTAACCAGGTAAATAAAAAAAATTTAATTGGCTATTATTTAGCAAATATATATTTTACATTGTTCAGTGAAATAGTCCTTTTTTTTATTCAGGTTGACAGCCGACTGCATGTTCCACTACATGCGACGCCATTTTTGGTTTACTGCAGGGTGATAAAGTTCTGCTTTTTATTTATTTTATAAATACAAGGTGGACTCAAATAGACATTGAATTGAAGGTTACTTTCAAATAAAATACTCAGTGTCTTTTTCCTTTGGAGTTCAAAATGTTTCTGTTGCATGCAGAAATAAAATTTAGTTTTCTCTGTAGCAGTTCATTGATGTCATAAATGCAACACACTATATTTTTTTTTTATACATAGCATAAAGGTAAAAAGCGATATATGCAGTGTTATCTTTATTTTAGATGTCAAAAGAGTTTTGTGGCTCCCGAGATTTTTTTTTCTGGTGGAAACGGGTCCAAATGGCTCTTTGAGTGTTAAAGGTTGCCTACCTCTGTGTTAGAGTAATAAGTCAGTTAGTGAGTTAGGGAGAAACTGAGTAGTGACAAGGCTCCTGTATTACAGAAATCAGCACGACTGGAAAATAAAATTTAGTTGGATTCCAATATCTCTTGTGTGATTGGAACACACTTGTTACCGAGGTTGGGAAAAACAACACCTCTTATAACTTGGTAACCTGACTGGGGGTATTTAAATTGTACAGTAAGGGCTGGCAGTAAGCACTTACACACAATCCATAATTATACACAGCCCCATTAAACGCGAGGCATGTGCGTAAATGTTAAGGAAGGATCCAGTGTCCAGAAGTTCTGTATTTGGAAGGGGAGAGAACTATCCATGCATGCATGGAATATAGGATCATATTGATGTAACTTCTCTTCCTACACTGTGTGTACGTAAATCTGGATCCGGCCCTATGTTACGGCAAAACTAGTAAAAAAGACTGAACAAATTGGATCATATACTGATATGGCATATCTCATGGTCAACATCGACTACAGCAGTCTAACAGAGCAGACAAGCTTTCAATTCTAAAATGCTACAGCTATCTGTGTAATGTTGGTCATCCACTGAACGATTATCCAGTGATCTGAGACACGCTTGGATAACTGGCACATCAGGTGATAAGGTACATGAAGCTTGCTTTATATAACTTTCATACGGTAATGGACGATTCGATACGTTCAATCCACATGTACAAGTAAACAGGACATCTGAATGGGAAGTGAATAACGGCATGTGGCAAACATGCACAAAGCACCAAGCTCTCTTCTGCTACATCTCCAAATGTGCTCTTCAAGTGCAGGAATATATAATGTAAAGTAACCTTTCATATGTCTGCATTCTGACCAGGATCAGGGCGTTGGCTTTGGCACACCTCTACATTGACTACGTCTCTCCACCCCAGATGCCAGTTTGTGCTCAGATCTGAATTGTCCGTGACTACCTGCTCTTCATTTCTGAGCATGTGCAGTAGCAATCACGCAGAGAAACATCACTCCAGCTGGTGTACACTCAGATCTGGATCTGGTCCTATGGCTTTAGATACCAGATTTTGTGGCTACAACTCTTCTAACGAGGAACAAGAGGGGGTAAAAAACAAGGATTTCCTTTCCCAAGGAAAAGATAAAAATAATATAAGATAAAAATGACTGTATAAAACCCGAAGAACGACATATGAAAGTATATTATATTATGTTCTAACAGATCATATAGGAGTGCGGGAAGTATTTATTAATACTTACCCCTCTGGCGAGGTCCCACGACAGTCAGCGAGCCTTTCGCTAATATCGTTGGGCTATGGAGTCCCAGCGCATGCACAGTAATGTCTTTTGGGACTTTGACAATTTTAAGTCTCAAAAAGGCAAAATCACTGCGCAATGCACTGGGATCAGACCCAGACGTGCGCCCGGTCAGGTAAGTTTAAAAACTTCGGTCTGTATTTTTTGGTGTTTTTTTTTAAACTTAATAGGTTTATTATATAATATTTAATTAAAATGAGTTAATATTTTTATTTTTTTTACTTAGATTTTAATGTTTTTTTTTTTTTACTTAACTGTTTTCCAGCGGTCTTCCGACATGTACCCCCCTCTTCCTCCCCCTAATAACATCTATTAGGGGTAGGAAAAGGGGTTTACATGGGGAGACAGCTGGAATCTTCAGATGGCGTTTTTTAACGTGTTGGCGCGGATTGTTAAAATCCACGCTGACACTTAGTAAATGCTGGCCCGCATTCATTAGAATGGGCCGGCAATCGGGACCGTTATTGCTATCGGCGCCATGGATTCCATGGCAATGATAGCTTTGTAAATATGGACTTCTTCAATTTCATATAATAAAGCCCGTTTTCACTGAAAAACAGGCTTTATCATATGAAATTGATCTTTGTAAATAGAGCCCATAGTATTACAATCTGCTTCATTTATTTTACTAGTCTTTGCAAATCTGTGAGTGTGTTCTTATAAGACCCTTAAGAGCATATGTAATCATTATAGCACTGCTGCTGGCTGGTCTAGGAGAGACATTTAAGAAATGTAAGCATCTATCAACTGTCCATTGCAATAGTGTGCGGACAGTCCATCCATCAAGCAAGTAGACACTAGAAGAGTTGGCAAAGTTCTTACTTCATCCTCAAGGACTTTCAAAGTTTTCAACCCTACAGGGGTAATGCACATAATGATCTGCTTTCTAAAATACAGATACCGGGCTCTATTTACTTACCCTAAAGTTATGATGTGAACTTATCTGATACAGACTTGTTTCTCATCTCAGCGAGCCTGGCAGCTTTGTTCATGTCATTTACTAATACTCACCCCTCTGTGAAGGTCCTGCAGTGATCAATGATCTCTTTTAATAATTTCAAACTTTGGCATGAAAAACAATGCGCTCGTTCAGTGGGTTCATGTCGGGACTTTGCAACCTACAGGCAGACGCATCGCCCGGCCAGGTAAGTTTTAATTTTTTTTTTTTGCCCACAGCAATGAACAATGGTATTCCTTGCTCATATAAACAAGAAACACCATTGGTGATTCCAGTGAGCAAAATACAGATTGCGAATATTTTTTATTTTTGTAACTTTATTTAAAAAAAAAATTATTTTTATTATTTTTATTTAATTGAACATATCCATCAATATCCATAAAATGGGTCGATGGAGACATGTGATATTTACATGGATCGCCATGGAAACTGCAGCTTTGCATGGCGATTTTTGTTTTGTAAATCCCATTCAACCTGTTTTCACATGAAAATGAGCTATTGCTTCAATATGAAGTGTAATGGGCTTTGTAAATAAAGCCCAAACTTCTCAGTCAAAAGTAGTCCTAACATTAACTACCCAAGCAGAGGGCTGAATATGATAATACTCCGGGGATAGCTCACACCAGGGCCCGGAACCTGGGCTGAAGCACTCCACCCTTATGTGATGTCACACACCGTGACGTGACATATAGGTGGAGTGCAGGGGAGCTGCAGGAACGATTCATGGCAAGTCCTCCATGCAAAATGGTGCTCAGCTGGGGAGCTGAGATGAGTGTTGACGGGCCCCCTCTCTCCAGCAGCCCCCCCACACACACACTGATGGCAGCCCTGGTTCACAGTATGATTTGATAATCCACACTGTGAGTCCCACCAGTATAGAATGACTGGCCCAGCAGTGCTTAGCATGGTTCAGTTTGAGGCTTTTCATCATATTAAACACATCTGTAAAGATAATGCCTATTTGGACATCTCAAAATCTGGTCAGACTTACCTTACTTATAGCCACATACAATGTAGCAAAGAATTGCATACATATGTATTGTAAAAAGCATGATTGTAAACAAATGGAATGTGACTGTCAGAAAAAGAGTAAAAGAAAGCTGCATGCACAAATGAGTGAGACTCTTGGGGCCAGATTTACTAAGCTGCAGAAAAAAGGAAAAGTGGAGATGTTGCCCATAGCAGCCAATCAGATTCTAGCTGACATTTTCTAGTATGTAAAAAGTTAGAGCTAGAAAATGATTGGTTGCTATGACTTGCTTTTCCTTTCCTGCAGCTTAGTAAATCTGGCCCTTGGAGGCGTGGAGCATCTAGAGTATGTGAATATGGGTGTTAGAAATAAATGTACTTTATTTAAACATTGTAAATGCAAAGTCAGGTGCAGTAACTCACAAAGACCACACTAAGCTTGCTATATTTCATATCTAATTTTCTGCCTACTTATTTAGCTTTATGCTGTACAGTGTGCTTTTACAAACTACTAATGTATGCATAAGCTGACAAAATAGCATATTTCAGAAGCACCTGATTTTTCTGTGACATTTACCGTATTTGCTGTTGTCATGTCTAAGGAGTTAACCATCTGTCTTGCTCTTCAAAGGAATGCCCTTCTACTGACCTAGGTTTTGAATGTCTTCTTTCTTATGGAATTCATTGCTGCTATAAAACATATATATATATATTTAGAAGTGGGGGGTATGGACTTTTAGAAGTGGCGGTATGAAAATAAAGAAATATTAGAAGTGAATGGAGATTTACAGCTTTTCAATGTAATCTGTGGGAGAAGTGTCGGTATGGCATACCCCCGTATACCCCCTCACTTTGAGCTCTAAGATAAATATATCATTATTAAAAATAAGTTTGAAAGCAGCTCTCAGCAAGTCCTCTATATATATATATATATATATATATATATATAGAGATAAATAGATATCCAGCAACACAAGAACATAGTGTACAAACACTCTTCCGCTCTGAATGCAACAGTATGTATATCTCTGTACATTACTTTATTATTCCGCATAATGGGTTTAAAAAACCCTCAAATATTACTCAATTAAAAATGTGTTTCTTTTAATTCAAACTATTTCAATATGCAAATATACTAGGATTTGTGTTCTTTTACATTAAAATGATCAGCTCTGATAAAAATGTAATGTGTTTAATCTTTTGAAAGCACTAAAGAAAATGTGTGTGTTTCTGGTACTTTTCAGATAAAATCAAACCATCAGAGATACAGAAATAGAAAAAAGATAACTATAATTTGTAGCCATGGCAACAATGAACCGTTGCTTATTCTCTGATGTCAAGTAAAAGAATAACTAGGATACAACATACAATTTAAAAGCATTAGTGAAAGTGGGAGGTCTAATTTTGCCAAGGACCTATGCTGTGAAATGGCTAAGCAGTTTAAAGTTGCTTTCATCTTATATAAATGGATGAGCTTGTTGGTTGTATATAATGTAACTTTTTTTAACTATTACAATTCATATTCACATATGTCAATAAAAGTCATAAAAAAAATTTGTAGGTAATGTGAATTTACAGTAAGTCTGGAGAAAAAAACAGTTTACCTATATATAGCTTATGTAGTATTATGTAATATGTAGTATTTTGTAATTTCTCATATTTTTCAGTTGTAAACAAAGCGCCCATTTTATTTACCAAAAAATCCATGACATTAAAGTGCTATGGTAAGATTATAAACTGTGTAAAAGGATCAACTGCATCATCCAACACAAGCCATTTATTGACGTAAATAATTTTGAGTCATACTAACTTATCCTACTGATTATATGCCACTGAAGACTGGTAAAATGCTGATAACTTTGATAGTGATTTCTAGAATTTGAATTTATTCACAAAATAATTGTTGTTACTGGATTGGTAAAATGTACAATTCATAATAAAAACCACTAGAGGGCAACATGGAGACATTGTCAGTGGTCATTTGTTCAGTTTGAATGTCACCATTAAATTGCTTCGTGCACCAGTACACATATATGGTACAAGGAAATAGCTAGGAAATCTCGTTTCTAGTTGCATGTAAATTGTTAAAGTATTTATCTTACATATTCTATTTTAGATCATCATAACTACTAACTGTTCCACCACACTACCAGCCTACAAGCAGCTAGATAGATTTAATTCGTTTGACAAGGCACACCATGCAGGGGCAGCCGTTATCACTGCTCCTGTATGCTTATCATCTATACTCCACAGGGGACTGCAAATTATTCCAGTTTAGCTTAATGGCACAATTGCCAGCCTTTAAGCACAGTGTTAAATTGCTAAGTGGATATAAAATACTTCATAGAGATTTCAAACTGGTAGGTGAATAAATATGTATAAAAGCCAGTTTTTTTTACCAGCATTTCACCATTATAATGCTTGCTAGGGAGCAGTTGCAGCTCTGGCAAGGTGTAAGTAAAGAGGCACTTGGCGAACTTCCAAGACAAGGAACCGGACAGAAACCCACATGCTTTCTGTATGTGCAGGGGACTGAAAGTCAATACGGAAGAGGGGATTGCATACGTACCTGTCATTCCCCTCTCTCTTGCACGGCTCTGAACTGTGCGTGCCCATAACCCTACCTTACCTTCTCCGCACAGATCTGCTGATCGTCGCCCCTGGTCCTTCATTAGCGTGCCTATCTCCGTCTGTATGGCAGGGATTAGGTATGCCGAATCCTTTAACATACAGAACTGAGTGCCGTACAATAGAAGTTATGTTAGCATAACATCTGGCATGCGCATCCACCAATGTTACTAGTCAGGAGACTACGCAAGAGACTGGTGTAAGTCCCCAGACTTACTTGAGTCTAAATCTGGCCCAAGGTTTGGGCCATAATATACATATTATATCTAACAGGCTTTTTAGAACTACCATTCCTAGCATGTCCCTACTGACAAATGCCAAATGTGAAGATCGTACTTTAGATTTACATACAAATAAGACATACTGTCCAATTCATTTATAGCTACTTAAACCTATAAAAAATGGGGTAAATAAGAGGTAATTAACTCCATGGGCCAGAATTACTAAACTGTGGGTATGGAAAAGTGGAGATGTTGCCCATAGCAACTAATCAGATTCTAGCTCTCACTTTCCTATTACATACTAGAAAATGTCAGCTAGAATCTGATTGGTTGCTATGGGCAACATCTTCACTTTTCCATTCCTGCACCTTAGTAAATCTGGCCCCATGAGTGCATATAAAAGCACATTATTTTAATAATCTGTAAAGCAGCCAAGTATAACTCTTTTGGCACATTAATTCTACATTATTTTCTTAGTGAAAGATGCTTTTTACACACAACAGAATAAAGTTATACAACAAAAGTATGGATTCTTGTCAAAAGGGGTATTAAACATTGTTTTTTATAAGGTCTTTGCAATCTTCATTGACAGCAATGTATGTTAACATTTCAAATTTAGGTGCTAACATATTTGGCTGTATCTAACTCCCATTTGGGCAACAGAGGTAAGATAGCAGAATCCTACCGGAACATTTTTACACCATCCCCGAGTAAAAGAGGGATGGTGCAGAAATCTGGATAGCAAGTAGGGGTTGTAACCAGCCCTTACTGTACAATTTAAATACCTCGCACCTTGTGTACATGCTATACACTTCCATTATGGAAGTCTGAATCTGGAGGATGCACTTATGCAAAATGCAGTAGTTTTCCACTCCTAACAACCATTTTGCTTGAGTCTGGATCCGGTCCTATGTTCTGCGTAGAGCTTAAATCAGCCTAAATAAACCAAATAGTTTACAGTAATTAATTTTTCCACCACAAGAACATTGAACTTCCATAACTATAAGTTTCTGTTTCTCATAAGTACTGTGACCCAATACTAATCAAAAGCATTTCTTTAAACAATTGCCAGCAAAGAACTGGCTGGAGTGATGCTAGAGTAACCATATTGACTTCTAACAATTTCTGGCTTAAACTGATTGCTTATATGTTAATTATTCCCTAGCAAGCCTTAACCTTAACATTGTTAAGCAACAGCATTTATACTGTAGACTGCAGGACACCAGTTAATGCTTGTGCCCCTATGTATCTATCTTACTGTAGATATACTGCATTAGAGGTCATACCTGAAACACACCTTGTGTGCTGGATGCAGTTAAATCCATTGGAGGTAAAATTTGATGTTATAGTATAGAAATATTTCCCCCCTTTATAATATTCCTTTCATCTCAATCTTGTTTTTAGATAACAAAGTGAGACTGATGCAGAACGACAGACCACTAAATCCTTTTTGCATAACATCTTGCATGATTTCACAAAGTGAACTTCAAACACTTAAGTTTGTTTATGGATGGAAGCAGCTAGGAAACAGTGTGGGTACAGTTAGAGCATGTTCTCACAATGCCAACAGAATGCAGAGTGTGAATAACACACATAAGCATCTGAGAAAGCTGTCTCTTTCTGATGATGGATGCCAACTGTAGCAAACTTTATCTGGTCAGCGGGATGCAAGGTGCTCATTTTTCAGCTATTGCCTGTATGATATACCTTTTGGAATGTTTTGAAGATATATATTTTTTTTAATGTCCATGGGCCTGATCCAGAACTACGCTTCGAAGCGATTTTACGCGTGGCGGAGACGTAAAATCGCAGTTTAGAACGCACTGCGCATGCGCACCATAGAAAATACGCACAATCACGTAGCGTAATTGTGAACGTATGGCCCATTCACGTATGTGTCACATGTAAATACTTACGTGTGGGCGTGCCAAATTTACGTTACTCCAAAATACGTCTGAAATACGTGAAGTAGGCGGGGGTGGTATTTAAAGTGTACAGTATGGGCGTGCTAAGCGGCGTACGTTCACGTAGTCTATACGTCCGTTAGCGGACGTACGCTGTTACGTGTGAAAAAGTTAAGGTAGGGTTTGAGAAAATACGTCCGTGCAAGGGGTGTGCCGAGGGTAGTGTAGCGAACTTACGTGCGCGAAAATATGCTCCGCGAATAAACGTACGGCACACGTAGTTCTGGATCTACCCCCATGATACTAGGGGCCAGATTTACTAAGCTGTGGCTTTGGAAAAGTAGAGATGTTGTCCTATAGCAACCAGATTCTAGCTGACATTCTCTAGTATGTAATAGGAAAGTGAGAGCTAGAATCTGATTGGTTGCTATGGCAACAGCTCCACAGCTCCAAACCAACAGTTTAGTAAATCTGGCCCTAAGACTTGTTTCTGCTTTGAGTATATTTTGTAGTATAATTGATATATAATATCTCAATGCATTAAATGAATGTCTTAAAAATATCAACTACGTAATTATCTGTGATCTGTAAGCTCTATCAGTATCAGTCATATTTATCTCAGCCATACCTTTTATTTAGGTAAAACAACGAGATTACAAAACAATGTTGCATGGATATTTTTAGAGAGGTGCGTCTGGCCATTTTTCGTGTTTTGGTTTTGGATTTTTTTTTGTGTTTGGATTGGTTTTGCCAAAACCACCCTTGTGTGTTTTGGTTCTAATTTAAAAAGAAAAAAAAATCATAAAGACAGCAGAATTTGGGGTGTTTTTGTTCCCACAGTATTATTAACATCCAAAAAATTAATTTCCACTCATTTCCAGTCTATTTTGAACACCTTCCAGTTTAGGCCAAAATGTTGGCTGGATGACTAAGCTAAGCGACAGAAGTCACTGAATTTCTGCACAAATCTGTCCGCAAAAAAGACAATCGGTCACACACTGAGGTTGGGCAGAGCACAATTACAGTATAGTAGTGCCCCTATACAGGACACAGCCCCTGTACAGTACACAGTCCCTATACAATACACAGCCCCTATACAATACACAGCCCCTATACAATACACAGCCCCTATACAGTACACAGCCCCTATACAGTACACAGCCCCACGTGGCAGCCCTTTTTCACACAGCACAGCAGCCAAACCCCCAGTAACCCCATTACATGTATCTAGCCCCTTAGTATCCCCCATAATATGTCTCCAGACCCCCGGTTTAACCCATCACGTCTCCAGACCCCCAGAATCCCCCATCATATGCCTCCAGACCTCTAGAATTTCCATATCATATGTCTCCAGACCGTCAGTAAGCCCATCACATGTCTACAGACACCCAGAATCCCCCATCATGTCTCCGTTATGCCAGTATTACCCATCATGTCTCCAGACCCCCTAGTATCACCCATTATGTCTCCAGATCCCCCAGTATCCCCCATCATATGTCTCCAGACCCCCAGTGTATCCCCCAAAATATGTCTCCAGACCCCCAGTATCCCCCAACATATGTCTCCTGCCTTCCCAGTATTCCCATCATATCTCCAGCTTCCCCCAGTATCGCAATCATGTCTGCAGCTTCTTCCCGTATTCATTTCCATCATGTCTGCAGCTCCCCCCAGTATTCCCATCATGTCTCCAGCTCTCCAGTATTCCCTCCCTTTTTACTTTAATCCCCTTACTTACCATTGTTGCGTCCTTCCTCCCTGCTCCTTCCTCCACCACCGTGGCATTGCTCTGTGTAAGCAATGCCAAAACCCGCGAGATCTGAGGACGTGACGATGTTTGCATCACTGTCGCATCCGACAGAGTGGGAGAGTACTGAGCCTGCTCGGCTCGTTATTCGGATCAGGTCAGTTCGGGCAGGCTCAGTTTCTGGGTTCTAGTCATTTTGTACATTAAATATTTATAATAGATTTTTATATAGCATCATCATATTATGTACACATCTCACACACATATCCAGGACTTCTCCCGTGCTGCACCTCTGCACTGGAATGACCTTCCTTCTTCAGTCAGACTCTTCCCCACATTGCAGGTCTTCAAGCGTTCACTCAAAACATGCCTGTTCAGGCTAGCCTATCCCTCTTCCACCTAACATCCTATATCTATCCCTTTTTTTTCCTTTACTTCCCCCTCTCCTCCGCTCCCCTTATATCTTCTGTATGTTCATCCTCCCACTTAGTGTGTTAGCTCATGTGAGCAGGGCCCTCAGTCCTAGTGTTGTTCCCTCCTCCACCACTCCTCCTATCTTCGGATCCTCTTGTCCCCCTCTGCTACCCTTTTACTCCATCCCCACCTGGTGGCTCCCTCTCAACCTCTCACTGCACTCTATCCCCTCCTCCCTGGTCTACCAAGCTTGACACCTTGTAATTTGCCTTGCGTTCTGTGATGCTTCACTTTATTGTAGTTTTGTGATATTTTTATATTTAGATTGTATTATATTATGAACTATGCTGTTCATCCCTGCCCTGTATGTCTGTACTGTATTTTGATTTATTTTGTCACCTTGACACCTTGTGGCGCCTTATAAATAAACAATAATAATAATAATAATAATAATAATAATGTAGCACTTTACAATTTTAACAATCCTTATAACAAAACTAGTTACAAACAGACTGGGTAAAAGGGCCCTGCCTGCAAGCTTACAATCTGCAGGACATTGGGATTGATACATAAGGGGAAGTGCTATATAGCACCCAATGAATCTGCCAGGTTGTATGGTAAAAGTACTCTGTATGAAACAGTTTTCTGTATGATTCAGTCATATTCCTTGTTCTCAAATCACCATTAGGAAATCTAGAAGAATTTCTGTGTTTCCCCATCATTAATGTATCAGCATTGGAAAAATAGTAGGGTTTCAAAGCTGATCAATTGAGGAGGTAAAGGCAGGTGGCATCTATGCTTACTATAGAAGTGATCAAGGCAATATTCATCCAGGAGTAAAGTAGCATATGTGCAAGGTCGGTATGGAAAGTAAAAGAGTTAGGTTATATAGTAAATAGTGCTATAAATTACATTGTAATCTATGTAAACAGACAGGTATGTAGAAAGCAAACTCCTGGATAACAAATAAGGTCACACTCAATTGTCCAAACTATGTCCTGCAATACACACTCTGGGCCTGATTCAATTACAGTTTGCGGTTCGCCTTTTCCCGTCTGTTATGGTAGAAGATTAATATTTCTGTTGGAAATATGAGCTGTTAACATTGGCACATTCTTTAAATTCATCAGTTTGAAAGGAGAATAGTAACTGATAATTTATATGAGAACAGAAATCCATCCTCGTCTAATAAGTAGATCACTGCCTTTGCTCATTGTGCCACTCAAATTGCAAACATACATTTTGATAATAGCTGCAACCTGACGATGAGCCTTTCCAGTCTTGCCACGGATTTATTTATTTGACTAGTTACCCACACTAATAATTACAATTTGTAGTTAACAGATTTGCAGTTTGCTTGTTTGTTTTCTCTTGCACTTTTAATTAATACACTGACACTTCTGGCTACTGTTGAATTATGCTGATGATGTCTTTCATTAGGTTTCATGCTGGTATAATTTTAAGACACATAATTCACAAAGCATCAACATATTAAACTGCATTTGGCACTTTGCCAAACCAGCACTCAATTAACCAAAGTCCCTCTGCTGAACATCCAAAGTAGGTGATAGCATGATGAGAGACATACAAGGGGAGGATGGTTAGAGACATACAAGAAGGGAGAAGGGGTGGATGGAGACATACAATAGGAAGATGGTTAGAGACACACAATGAGGGAGAAGGGATGGCTGGAGACATACAAGGGAGGGAAAAGGGCGAAAAGGATATGTGGAGACATACAAGGAAAATAATTGAGGATGACTGAAGTGACACAGGCAAGGGAGAGAGTTTAGGATGAATGAAGCCTGGACACATAAAAGGGGAAGTATTTTAAATTTTAACCATTTAAAACTATTTAAATGTATTTAAGGCGTATGTATGATAATTTAAAGGTATTATTTAATTTAAAAGGTGATATTTAAATTTTGCTAGTTTATGTCACTTCTATTGCCATTACATTGAGTAATGTACAGGAATTTTGATTTACATGTAACAGTACAAAAAAATTACAAAGGTCACTACTAATGGGGAACATAGGTGTAACAACATGAATTAATGCACCAATCCTAGTGATGCCACTGGTGAACCAGTGAAGCTATGATGTTCAGATCTATTGCTTTTATCTTTTTGCTTCTTGCTGTTTTTCTACTAGGAAATATTTATGCCTTTCACATGGAACTACTTACTAAAAGTTTTAAGGCACCGTGAAGCACCCTCATTATGATCTTTTATATCAGACACAATAAATAAAGTCTTGGGACCAGATTTAGAGATTGAAATAAGAGAGGAAAGTTACTCCTGGGCAAAACCATGTTGATTTCAGGTGATTCATATTTCATCTGTTGCAAACAGTATCAAAGTTGAGAGGTGATGTTTCCCAGCTCAAGTAAATAACAGTGTAAAAGTAAAGCTGGTCAGTATCTGTGTGCAGTAAGCAATTCAAAGATATATCCCTACATGCAAAGAATACAATTACCTTGACTCCCCCTGAAATCTGCATGGTTTTGCCCAGGAGTAACTTTCCTCTCTTATTTTCCATCTTGGAATCTAGTCCTTTGTTCTCAGGAGTCATAAGATTGAAACTAAAGAAAGTAGATAATATGTTCTGCCGATAGATAATGGAGATTCAGAAGAGTATAATGACTGTGCATGGTGGAAGTAAATTTGGGATAAATTAAAATTTATCTACTAAAATATTTTTATAATATATCCTAATAAACCAAATGTTCTGTTTCTAGGACAGATGTTGTCATCCTGAATGACTGTTTTTACCAGATGTGAGTGTGCCCTTAGAAGTGAGTGTTTCTGAAGTGTGTCTTCATTTTCCATCTAGGCATGTTGGACCTGATTCACACCTAAGAAGCAGCAGCTTCTTAGCAGTATATTTATGAAAATGGCTACTGCGCATATGTAGTCATACTGATTACGCAAGCTACATAGCCTTTAGGTACGTATCTTAACTACGTGGTGTCCTTAAAGTTTTTTTTAAAAAGAGGAGACATGGCCATGCAGCCTCCATGGAAAGATAAGAAAAGTGGGTGGTGGGAGGGCAGTAAGGGAGGGCTGGTGATTCTCTGTGCATATTTTCCTTAAGAGGGAAAATACGCACGGTTAGTTAATGATGCCTATGTTATGGCACTCATAAGTGCCATTAGGAACCTTAAAACAGGGTGCGGGTTGAGGGGGTGGAACAGAAAAGCAAGTGCGGCTACATGCATAACTGCGGATCTCACACTAAAGTGTGACTCCAGTCCGTTAATATTTTGGGAAGAAATAAATTGTCAGCTGACAGAAATTTTGGGGAGAATGACACCATTCAACTGACTGTAAAGTAATATTGCAATCACAGTTGCTATATATTAGTACACAGTAAGCTTCATTGCCATTCTAAGCGTGCAAATGAGTGCACAATTCCCTAGGTTTTCCACACTACCCCCAGCTGTCAATATTAACAGCAGGATCTTGCAAAGGTTTAGGTAATGAAAAACAGAGTGTTGTTTTTTTACTAGAAATGTCTGCATACATTTGCATGATAACACTAAAAACCTTTCTAAATGACACATTAATGAACTTCCAAAGACTGACCTATTTTCTATTGTTTAGCATACAGCTTTTCTGAGTACATAGAGTAAATATCAATTAGTCTACAGTATATCTCCAGGTAATAGTTTGTGAGATATCATTACAGAAATTACAGAGATTTAGTGCCCTGACGAATAACCTAAAATGCAATTTCAGCAGCAGTGAGAAAGAAATTACAGCCCTGGCGTTTCCACCAATTCTTAGTGAAAACCCAGGTCCAATTATATGTAGCTTGGCTTTTCTTCTAATATGTTTGAAGCAGAACCTTATTTTTGAAGATCCTGGACATGCTTTTTCCCTGCTTGAGAAACAAAGAGAAGTCCTGTATATGTACTGGTGATGTACTGTGTACAATGTGTGACTGTATCAAGTTCAAAAGAAAGTCAAATGGAATATTTTTCTTCTGTTATATGGGTGTGAATTTTATTTATTTATGCTATCTCAATAATCTTGTATTGTAAAAGGAATGTATAAAGTGAAAGGGTCACCTGAGGTAGCACTCCAAAGCAGTTCTTTAAGAAAGCTGGGCCAGATCCTTTCCTACGTATGCCTCACGGGTGTGCATGGGTCAGTACGGATGACATCGTAGCGGCACTCTGCACGCCCCTGCACTCCCCGCTCAAGGTAGTAGATCTGGTCCAGACTCCTACCTTAACTATCATGACTAGGTCTCCGGCCTTACGGCGGCATAACTGGTCGTAACAGAGCTTCCCCCGTCCTGTCCCCTTATTTACATGTCGATCTCCACTTTTACAGCGGAGATACAACCGTCGTAAAAGAGGGGACAGCCCCTGTCACATAGCATGAACCGTGCTGACCCTTCCGACAACGTAAGATGATTGTGCACATGCGCACAACCTTTAAGACAGGAATATTACGTACGCGTACTTTGTACATACGCCAGCCAGTACGCAAAAGGGGCAGACTCCTATTTTACGATGGCCGTATCTCTGTCATCGTGGCGGAGACAGACATGTAAATTAGGTGTCGGGACGGGTGAAGCCCCGTTACTAATATGTGTATATATAGGAATCTGGACACGCAAGTGAGAGCAGGGAAGGGCAGGGGGCGTGCACTCCCCGCTGTGCGTTCAGACCCCCGCATGTAATGTGTGCGTGGATCTGGATCTGGATCTGGACCATTGACATTAAAGCATGAAAACAATGAAATAATGATTATTAGTTTAAAAAAAAATACTGTATAGAAACCAATATCATAAACATCAATGCATTTTTTTACTTACAGCGTTTTTGTACCTTGCTTTGAATATTTTAGGAATAGAAAAATAAACCAAAGCGTATCTGACAGATCCAGGCTAAAGATGTCTACATTTATTCTAAGCAGTTTCCTAACAGCTTGATCAGAGCTGACAATGTTTCTGTAAACTTGGACTTTCACAAGCCATTACATCAGATTGTTTAGCACAAATGTGCAATTTGCTGGGGGTGACACCTTATTTGTATTTATATAACAACAATGCCCTTTAGAAGAGCAGCCTGTTCCATCAACAAAATATTGCATACAGACAAGCAAGGAACAAGGTCATCACTTCTAATATTTTATATGATTTGTGGCTAAACAGCTCAGTCAAACTAAAAATAGCACATGGTGAAAAGCAGAATGTGTTACACTGGCATACAAAAATAATTCACCTCCGGTAGTTACGTTCTGCTGTAGACTTTCCCTGAACAAGTCATATTTGGTCATGCACATGTGAAAATAACACATAAGAATAATCTAAATGTCATACATCTTATCATTAACAGTTTAACGGTAAATTATAACTCCAATAAGAGAAGAATTAAGGAATTCTTGTCTGCTATTGGAAACAAACCTCTTCTTCTCAAAAAAGAATACACAAAGAAATGAATACCGGAGGGATGGTCCAAGTGATAAGTAGTCAATTCTATCAGGCCAGAACCAGAGATCAGATTTCCCCCCAGTTTTCATTATGCTATGCACAGTATATGTGGTCCATGTATTGGATCAAAAATAATAATAATAGTTATTATAATAGTTATAATTATTATTAATATAATACATTCACATAACCATACAGACTTAAGAGCAATGGCTAATGATAGCAACCAGGCTCGCTGTTCCTCGCAGCGAGCCTGGCAGGACCGTGGGAAGTATTTACAAATACTTACCCCTCCGGCAAGGTCTCACGATGGTCAGCGAGCCTTTCGCTGCTATTGTTCAGCTATGCAGTCCCGGCACATGTACAGTAGCTGCCTTTGGGACTTCGAGTCCCAAAAGGCAAATTCACTGCGCATGCGCCGGGATTAGAGACAGACGCACTCCCGGACAGGTAAGTTTAAAAAGCTTCAGTCTTCAGTTTTTTTAATGAAATATGTTTATTGGATAGAAATTAATTAAAACTATATATATTTTTTTATATTTTTTTTTTACTTATATTTTAATGTTTTTTTACTTAACTGTATTCCAGCGGTCTCTCGATATGTACCCCCCTCATCTTTCCCCCAAAAACAGCTATTAGGGGGGAAGTATTTTTTAAGTTTAAAATGTTTTAACTTTTGTAGTTTTTTGGGGCTCTATTTACTATCGTTAGCGCACTGAGCACTAATGATAGCAAATAGGCTCGATGCGCCTCACAGCGAGCCTAGCAGGACCGCGGGAAGTCCCACGACGGTCAACGAGCCTTTAGCTGACATCGCCCGGCTCTTGAGTCCCGGCACATGCGCAGTAGACTTTAAAAATGTTAAGTCTCAAAAGGCGAAATCACTGCGCATGCACCAGGATCAGAGCCAGACGGGCGCCCGGTCAGGTAAGTTTTAAAGCTGTATTTTTTTGTGTGTTTTTTTTTTTAAACTTAATAGGTTTCTTATATAATATTTTATTAAAATTTGTTAATATTTTTTATTTTTTTATTTTTTACCTGGGTTTTTTAATGGTTTTTTTTTTAGTTAACTGTATTACAGCAGTCTCCCGATATGTACCCCCCTCCCCCCCCAATAACAGCTATTAGCGTTATTTAACATGTCGACGCGGATTGTTAAAATTCTCGCTGACACTTAGTAAATAACACGATCTGCCTGCCCCCATTCATTAGAGCAGGCCGGCGATCGGGAGTTATTAATGTGATAGTCGCCATGGTTTCCTTGGCGATGATAGCATTGTAAACATGGAATTCTTCGTTTTTCATATGATAAAGCCAGTTTTCACCCGAAAACGGGCTTTATCATATGAAAACGATCTTCGGAAATACAGCTCTAGATCTAGAATTACAATAAGGAGGTGTATTCCGATCAATAAGATCAGAAAACGGCAGCTAAAGTGGAAGTTCTACAGTCCCAGGATGGATCCAAAGTTCCACCCTGGGATCATTTCCTATGATGGGGCAGTAGAGGAAGCGGAAAGTGAATCCACTACGTGTGAGGAGTATATTACGGAAATAGTATAGTGAGTGCATGCTGAGTTTTAAGCTAAGGTTCATGGATGGTTTCTCTGTATGAGTGATTCCCCTTATCTGAAAGCATCCCTGAACCCAGTGGTAAAAGAGGTAAAAGTTAAGCCTGGTTAATGGATGTAAGCGCATGTGAGAGGGCGTTCATTTGTGGATGTTGGATGTTGGAATAGTGCTGCCAAGGATTGAGAATCCCGCTGCATCTGTGGTCAATGGATCTAACTGCCGAAAAATATGATGTCTGTATCCAGAAGACAGTAATTTCTGCCTAAACTGGAATAATGAGGTAACTGGGAGCCATACTTCAAACTGTGTTCCGTCTTCTTCCTTTTTATTATGGATGTTGTTGAATAAAAACAACATTGAATTTCATTAGATGATGTGAACACTAAAAACATAACACCACCACTGAAAACTTGTCAGATATCCTAATTTATTCATGTTCCATGTAACCCAGAAAGAATAACGTGTAAAATTATTCTTGTGTCAATATTATCTTCATATTTATACTTCTTGAAAGTTTTAGACAATTTAATGGGAAACACTGTAATTACAGGGGATTTTAATGTATTATCCACCATGGTATATATTTCAGTAAAAAAAAAAACAACTAATAAATATTGCTATTTTGTAATACCAAGTAAACTGTACAATACAACAGTCCTATTATAAGATAATTACAAATAGTGGTATGTTTAGAAGTCACCCAATTCTCCACCGCAATCAATGTACTAACATAAATGTTGTAGATTGGTAAGAAAATTAGGGGAGTTCACAAAAGCACCTACAGTACTAGAGGACATGACTGAATGATTATATTCATTATTACCTCAGTCACAGTATGAACACAAGAGCTAATGTAATGTAAATTTGTTTAGGTTTTAAGTTTTCTGTAGGATGGATAATGTGTAAAGACACCTTTAATGTTAGTTTTATAGACTCTTAAGTACCATGTCTGTTACCCTTGGAACTGTGTTGCCTTATAATTAAGCCTATATTTTCACAATCCAGCACTAGATTTAACACTATATTTGTTTCTGTGTCTGTTAAGAAGAAGAAAAACTTTGCAAATGAATAGGATGTTCATAATAGACGACCGGATCCTGAATAACACTAAAGGGGGCCTTTTAGGATCAGAAAATAACCCCTTTTGCTACTGTAGCTCATAGGCAGATGTCACAGCACCAGAAAGGAATTCTGGATCCAGATCCATCCATGTACGGAATCCATCAGCAGGTGGTACAGAAGTGGAAGCACTTCCGCTCTGTGGGAGAGATGCTAAATAAACAAAAGGGGTTGCTTCAGCTCATACGTACAATCCACATTTTACGGGTTTAAGTAGGGTCCTGGTGTCAGGAAGTTAGGATTACGTGGCAGCTCTGACCTAGTGACTGGATCTGACTTAGTGACTTTTGGATCTAACAGACTATAGTCTAACGTTCAACTCTTTTAATCCCAATAAAAATGGCTTTCTTTCTACAGATGCCTAATATGTAAAGTTGTTAAAATTCCAAATTGGAGTTGTTGTTGGTTTCTTCAAGTCTGGTCCTAATGGGCCTGATCCACTCAACATACCATCTCTGCACTCGCCCGACACTCCCCCTTGCCCCAGCATATTAACACTCGCTTACGCTGGCTGTAAGCTACCTTAACTTCAGCCCGTGTAAGCGAGTGTTAATACACTGGGACGGCGGCGTTGCTACGCTAATGCCGGCCTCCCAGCCTCATTACCCTCCCCCCGCCTACCTGCACTAACTGCAGCGTAGTAACGGAGGGGAACGCCCCCTCCAGCAATTAGTACGCTGTTGCTATGGATGCCCGTTCCACGATTGGGCGTTGCCATAGCTATGCTGGGCAACATCTGCCCGGCGCATGCGCAGATTGGCTTTTAAGCCAATCTTACGCTTACGCCCGGCATATTACCGCTGGGCAGTGTAGGGCTGGATCAGCTCCAATGAGTATATTTTAATTATATCCTATCGGACAATAATATTAGCATCATCCACATTGTAATTTACATGATATTTATAACATACCATTGTCTGCATTATATTTTCATCTCTTTAAATTGATACCAGAATACCTTTAGACCACCAGTTCTTATCCTTTAAACCCTTCTCCACTTTCTTTCACCCCAACCCCATTTTATTTGTGGCTCTTATTTCCATACTGCTGTATGAATAGAACTTTAACATTTGATATGATTCAGAACTGTGTATTTTTGTTTCTGGTGCTAGCAGATTACCCCCTGCCTTTCATGCACCTGTTTGCATTTACCTATAAATTGATTGAGCAACTTCCATTTTGTGTGTATACTGTTTGGGAGCATGTCTGGGAGCAATATTTCGTATTTATTATTTCTATAATTACAGATCTAATCATTTTGTTTGGTGTATTACACAATTTCTAGTTTAATAACAATTGGAAAACAAAAAAATGAAGCTGTATACACACAGCCCATTAAATCTTATGTGTTTACCTGATATGACTGGAGAACAGCGACTGGACTGCATGTATAGGGCATTTCACATAAGATATTGTATTGTACCTTTACATGTGCTATGCGATAGGTCAGTCCAATCTACCATTCATTTCCTCTGGCTTCTCAGCAGTGTGTATGCTGGCCATTGAGTGGAACTCCGTAGTATCTTTTGCATATGGCCATCAGATTGTAAGCACAGAGTTTAGCGTGTGTATGCAGCATTACAATCTTTTACCTGTTAACTCTTCAGCCTTACTCAATAAAAGAGAGTTAAACCTCATGAAGAACTGCTTGCAAGTACAGTATAATAAGTTATTGTAATATAATGAAGTGTCTTTGGTGAATACATACCCGAGGAAATGTGGTGAACCGGTCTAGCTCTTCCACAAAGCAGAACATCTGCAAGCTGATTGCTGACATTACAATGAGCAGGCTGGCAGTGAACACCACTAGACTTCCTAGCTTTTTACCAGGCCCAAATATTTTATATACAAAGTCTTCCAGAGCAGGTGATATCTTGATCAGTCGAACTACCCTTAGAACCTGCAAGAAGAAATGTCATTTGCAACTTTTTAGTTGTTTATTTTTATTTTCATTTACATTTTTTTAAAGTCACATAATTTATTACAATTTATTACATTTGTACATAAATACGAAAATATCAATAAAGGGATACATAGTTAGGTTATTGCCTTGTAGAAGCTCAAAAAGTGCCTCAAACTATACAATACCCATCCAACCTATGGCTTTATATTTTATGGCAGAAAAAGAGCTGCAGCACATACCTGAAAATAGGTAAACTGGGAATGGTAAAGAACTGGATAAATATGAAGTGTTGTGCCAACTACAAGCAGCAGTTCGAATTTGTGAAGAGATGAGCTAATATAGCCTGTAAATCCTAAGCACCAGATCTTCAGGAGAGCCTCCAAGTCAAAAAGCACAGTAAATGCTACCTGTGAAGAGGGAAGAAAAGTAAATGAACTGCTGGATAAAGTGGTCATAAATAACTTAATAGAGATAACGCTGCATTTCCAGTAGATTGAGAGTGTGTTGCTGGCTGAGAATGAACAAACACGTTATCCTGATCTGTTCTGTCCAGTTGCATTTAGAACCAGAACCTTAGCTGGCCACACACTATTTAGCAATCACTGAACAGTGTGTGGCATGGACCAATTTGTTAAATTGCCTAAAAAATGGCAAAAATGCTCTTGTCTGCAAACTGGATCATTCAGTGCCTACTATGATTGCCACAAGGGGTAGGATTATCAGGTAGAGTGCAGGCACCCATGAGATCTTCCCGATGACTGCAGTGTCATATCAGTTGCTGGGGAGTTTGCATAAGGTCTGGCAAGCTTTACTCACATAGGTCCAGATCCTGAGCTACGGACGCCAGGGGAATTACGGAATCTGCATACGTATTTCCCCTGGCAGTTATGATGTGCGCATGCACACATCATCAGTGGTGGCCCATGACATAGGCGGTATAGGCGGCTGCCTATGGCCCCACTGGTCAGGGGTCCCTAGGGGGTCACCTGCCTTTGGCCGCCAGCCGGCTTGCACTTGTGAAGTAAAGGCCCCACGTTGGGCCACAGCAGCCAGTACAGTGCCGCAGGGTTCATCATCCCGGCAGCACTGTACTGGCTGCCGCGGCCCCGCAGGTTCTTTACTTCACAAGATTTGGGAGTCGGGACTTGGGAGCGAGTAGGCTCTTCGCTCCGCCAAGTCGAAAATTTTAAGGTAGGAATTTTACTACCTTGAGCAGGGAGTGCACTCCCCACTACGCCGTAGTATCTAAAGACCACCCACGTCCGTAAAACATGCGTTAGCCTGGATCCAGCGTTAAACAACACAAACAAAGGACAGATTAAATAGGTGTATGTAGTGCAAAATTCAATATATCTGTTTATGTGTTTTGTAACGTTTATAAAATAAACATAAACATTTCACTTAATATAAGTCTACCTCAATAAGGAATGCTATATAATCCAGAGTTACTGTAAACTACATGTCAAGAGGTGTCAGATCACTACATGCCTCTGGGTCATTGGCTTTTGTCTATTGGTTCTCATTAATTCCCCTATTTTTAAGGAGGCTTCCATCTAGTACAAATCTGTTACGAGTGCAGTTTTGTATCTTCCCTACAGGGCTGTTACTGTTTCATTTTCATTTGGTTGCCATTTTTAGAGAATGATTAACTCCATTTTCATTGTACTCTTTGCTAAAGAGCACCTTGAAGAATATTTGTGTCACATCTCATGTGCATGCTTTGAGATGCACTTAAGTTGCTATTGATATGAGATACAGATCATGTGCAGGCGTATCAGACTGTTTTTTCTTTCACACTATTTTTTTAAGCATATTTGCATATCTGTAAGCTGAGTTTATAAATTGATCAGGATAACTGGGACATTTTCCGCTCTTGGGGCCTAATCCAGACCTATGCTGATGCGCTGTGCTTAGTAAAGCACAGCGTATCGGCATGCACTCTCCCCGACACTCCCCCTGATCGAGCGTATTTTCCCTCACTTACGCCGGCTGAAGGCTACCCTAACTTCAGCCGGCCTAAGCAAGGGAAAATACGCTCGCACAGGAGTGTATGGCCGCTAATCCCTCCCTCCCTACCTCATTAAATTACCTCTCTCCGCCCACCTACACTAACCGTAACGTAGTAACGCTGGGGGACGCCCCCTCCAGCGTTACTACGACGCTGCAACATCTGCCCGGCGCATGCACAGATCGGCTTTTAAGTCGATCTTACGCTGCTGGCTGGCGTCTTAACGCCAGCTAGCGTAGGTCTGGATCAGGCCCTTGGTGAGGGGAATACCAGACTTTTTGCATATCCGCATGCACACACTCCATGTTCCCATCACAGAACAGGATCCATCAGATCAAGCATTCCGTGATTATAGGGAGGCAAACATACGTAAGGTATGCTTGATAGGAGAGGGAAGGTATACAGAAAAGTAGTAGGTAGTAGTGAGTTCTCGGAAGTCCCTTGCATGGAAGGGGGGTGGCCATCCCTCACACACGTACGGGACTTAGGATCTGACTGCAAACCAGCACCTTAACTCCGCCGCTACTGCGTTCGGACCTCTGACTGCAGTGGTGTAGGAGGTCTGGATATGGTTCAGCAATAATAAGTACAAAAATAGAACAGTAGCTTCCATTGATACTTATATATGGGAAAAAGACTATTATATTGTGTTAAATACAATTAATCTACATATCCACACTAAAACTGCAGTTTTGCAGTTTAAATCATATTAAAGATACATTTGCAATTTAAGACATTCATCTCAAAATGAGAACATTAATGCATGAAGTAAAGTTGAAATGTTTGAATGAAACACAAATGAATTGGAAGAAAAATAAAATGTTTTCCACTAATTATGTTCAATATCATCATGTTCTTACAGGATGTGCCATTTAAGGTTTGAAAAATGTTATATAAGTGTTCCTGTCGGTTGAACTCTTGATGATAATAAACAGCTTAGCAACCATCATGGATTGCCTTCAGAGGTTCCACTCAAGCATCAGCTCATTACCACTGACATTTTCTTTCTGGAAAGTAGCTTCCGGATTATTGGCTGACAGCTTTTATTCATTGTCACACAAAAGAGTTTGAACAGGTTGGGAATACATTGCTGGAAATCTTCAGGGAATAATTTATAGTATACTGAACAGTAACTACATAACTACTTGAAATAGCAATTTGTATACCCACCTCAGCAAGATAGAACTCATCATACTGTCTTTTAAAGTTCTCTCCCTTGTAGTAGTTGCTGGCAGCTACAATTACATCCACAGCAACCATGCTTAGTATAAACATGTGGAAAATGGATGATCTCATCATCTTCTGCATGAGAAAAAATAAAGAGCACAGAAAATGACTTTTATTATAAATAAGTGACAATGAGCAAATTTGACACATTTATAGATGGTGTTCAATGCAAGCAACAATCTTAACTGCTTCTAACCATAAAGCAATTTAGGAGCGTCACAAGTGGGGGGCGGGTGACACCAGGTGACAACTCCATCTCCGGTAAATTGTACAGCTTAAACAGTGCAGCCATGCGGTGTTCTAGTAATGAAAGGGTGCTTCAAAGAACCACTGTCCAGGAGCGCAGCCACAGCACAGACACAGAGCTGTGCTGTGGCTGCTCATTGCATTATTAACAGCAATGGGTCAGCCAGACACAATCCGCAGTTCCGTCCCATCAGAATGATGCTGGCGGGACACAAAGGTCACGACAGTGCCATTCAGTAAGCTGGGAGCCTCCGAGGAGAGAAGAACAAGATAAAGAAGGGACAACAGAACAGGTAGAGGAAGTCTGGAGTCATAACTAGGGGGAGAAGTGAAGTCTGGAGTCATAACAAGGGGAAAAATGGAAGGCAGTAGACATAGCAAGGGGTAAGAAGGGATAGCTGGAGAAGGGAAGAATGCAGACATAGAAGGTTAAGGATGGAGACATAACAGGGAGTGAATTTTGATTAGTTGAAGTATGTACACATAGAGTTAGACATTTTGACTTTAGTCACTTTAAATTATACAAATGTAAATACATTTAGGCTGTGCATATTATATTGCTATTTAATTTAAAGATGTAGTACCGGATTCAGTATGCAAGAGAGAAGGGGGTGCATACCCCCAGTGTGGGCTTTATGGCAGCTTAGACAGAAAAAATCCCAAGAGAGGGAAGAAGTCGCCTTTATCCCTTGATAAAGCCATGCGAAAAGCGCGTAGAGTAAGGGGGAAACCGAAGTGCACCTCGGTTACCCCAGGTTTTTAAACTCCTCCAGTACATGCTGTTTCTTTGATTTGTCTATTTTTGCCTGCGGGGGGAGGTAGTGTAATGAGGGAGGGAGGGATTTTAGTTAATACGCTCCTGTCTTAGCGTGTTTACCCTCGCTTACGCCGGCTGAAGTTAGGGTAGCCTTCAGCTGGCGTAAGCAAGGGTAAATACGCTGGGACAAGGGGGAGTGTCGGGGGAAGTACATGCCGATACACTGTGCTTTACTAAGCACAGCACATCAGCGTAGGTCTGGATCAGACTCCTTGCATGCGTAAGTCACCTCACGTTATTAATCCAGAATCCGGGGGTAGATCCAGAACTACGTTTACCTTACTCACGTAGCGTATTTACACGTGTTTACCTTCTATACACTCGCCTTGGCACACCCCTTGAATGTACGTATATTGTCAAGATACGCTTTTCCAACCCTACCTTAACTTTTGGCAACGTAACCACAGTGATCCACACACGTACGTATGGGCAACATGTATTTACACAGCTAAGCACGCCCATACTGTACACTTTAAATACAAACCCCCGCCTACTTGACATATTTCAGACGTAAAATTGGCACGCCCACACGTAAGTATTAACGTGACACATACGTGAATGGCCCATACGTTCACAATTACGCTACGATACTGAGCGTATTTTTTATGGTGCGCATGCACAGTACTTACGAAAAGCCAATTTTACGTCTCCGCCACGCGTAAATTCGCTCACAAGCGTTGTTCTGGATCTGGCCCCCGGTCTGTAATTTTAATTTGACTACTTTGTCACTACTATTGCCATTACATTGAGTAATATAGAGGAATTATGGTTTATGAGAAACAGCACAAAAATGTACATAGGGCTAACACCATGAGTTACTGCACCAGGTGACACCAACCCTAGTGATGCCACTGAGCAATTGACTGAGTTTGAGATAAATAAAGTCATAATGAATAGCTGAATTAAAGAATTGCTTTATATTATGTCACAAAAAAAGCATTACCTGTAACAATGGACATTAAAGAATAATGTACTAATTATAGTACAGTGATATATTTTTTCGCACCACATTTTATAGTGCATCATTAGCCTTACATTATATTTCAAAGGTGAACATGAACATAGCCTTAGGTGTACAAGGTTTGAAAAAGTAATTCTCCCTAAAACACGGCAGGTTCTAAAGACCAGTTATTGTGTCCAGCTTTTGTATATCATAGGATGTATTATTAAAACTGGTACCACATGGTGTGATGTTCTGTAAATAGGTTTAATTGTATCTGCTATAATAAATACAAGATGAGGAGCTGCACTTACATCTCATCTCTTGTTTTATAGTGATGATGAATGCTGTTACCACGGCCGGCATCAGGGGGGGACAGCCGGGCCTAGTGTCCCCGGCCCGGACAGAGAGGGGGCCCGGGATAGCCTCAGGCCTCCTCTCTGTCCTACCCAGGACACCAGGGCCGTAACTAGGGTGGTGCAAGCGGTGCCACTGTCCAGAGCGCGAGAAGAGTGTGAGAGCAGTGACACTATCAGCTGATGAATCTCCTGCTGCTCCGCAGAGAGGTTTTCAAAGCTTTTCCCAATGCCTGACAGGTTGACCAATCAGGGAGTAGCTGAGATCATTGTGCTACTCCCTCACTGGCTGGTGCAGCTATGCACCGCCCCCACTCCCTCCATTTCCTCCTTCCAGTCCACCTCAGCGTCTGCACAGCTCTGCTAAAAAGTAAGTGTGTGTTTGTGTGCGTGTGTGTGATATTATGCATGCATGCATGGTGTGTGTGTGTATGCTATTATGCATTGTGTGAAATTATGCATGCATGGTGTGTGTGTGTGTGTGTGTGTGTGTGTGATATCATGCATGCATGGTGTGTGTGATATTATGCCCTCTGTGATATTATGCATGCATGGTGTGCATGTGTGATATTATGCAGGCATGGTTTGTGTGATATTATGCATTGTATGATATTATGCATGCTTGCATGCATGGTGTGTGTGTGTGTGTGTGTGTGATATTATGCATGGTGTATGATATTATGCATGCATGCATGGTGTGTGTGATATTATGCATGCATGGTGTGTGTATGTGATATTATGCGTTTGTGTGTGTGTGTGTGATATAATGCCTGTATGTAGTGTGTGTGCTATTATGTATGCCATGTGTGTATATGTGATATTATACATGCATGTATGTTATGTGTATTTGTGTGATGTGTGTGTGTGTGAATCTCATGCATGTATGCAACTATATCTATGTGTGTAGATATATATCTAAATATTTGATATACCTATATCTATGTGTGTAGATATATATCTAAATATTTGATATACCTATATCTATGTGTGTGTATATGTAGATATATAGCTGTATGCACTTATATATCTACACATAATTATAGAAAAGTGTGTGTGTATATGGGGGCATATGAGTTACAATCTTGTGTCC
>WWET01001534.1:270001-281610 GCA_011038615.1 Limnodynastes dumerilii | reverse complement strand
GTAGCACCTTTCACACTGCACCCCTACCTGTGTCGGACCCGGGAATAACCCTTCTTTTCACCCGAGTTGAATTCCTGGGTCTTCTGACACGGGTCCACCAGAAGTGCGCCTTTCACATCTCCACGAAATACCCGGGATTTTGCAGAGTCCTGGGTTTTTGGCGAAAATACCGGGTATTTCGTGGTGATGTGAAAGGGGTGTTAGTAATCTGTAGTGCCTTTTATGGCCTGTTTAAACACTGAAGATTGCTTGTTTATTTTGCAGTATGTACCAGTGAAGCTGGCCACACACTAGAGAAATTATCACCCCGATCCTTCAATTATCGTGGATTGGACGAAATATGACTGTAGTGTGCGGTGCAGATTTTTACAGAATAAAAGTGATATTGGGCCTGATCCTGAACTACGCCAATGCGCTGTGCTTACTATCCACGATCGGGCGTTGCCGTAGCAACATCTGCCCGGCGCATGCGCAGATCGGCTGAAAAGCCGATCTTATGCTTACGCCCGCCGTCCAAGCGACGGCGGGGAGTAGGTCTGGATCAGGCCCAATGTCTCTAATAGGCTAATGGCAGATAATCACATCTTTTGGAATTTATTTTATATGGACCAGTGTATGTGTATTGAAAAAAGTTTACATTTAAGGGTGAATTACTTTCACATTATTTTACAGCTTTTATATAGAATTTTTTTCTTTTTTTTCTTTATTTTTGCAGTTATACAGTTTTACATTATTATCCAACCAATAGACCATGAATCATCAACTAAATGTATATAAGTATCCAATGCATGGGGTTTTTTTCATAGTGGAAATTCTTCCTGCTTGTGAAAAAAAAACACCTCTATATTACAAATATAACAAACACCTCTAAATAACCAATTTAACAGATAATTTATTCTTTTTTTTTAACAGATTTTACTTTTTTTCTATATCTTACACACATAAACAAACACACTTCTTTTTATTTATTAAGCTATCCAAGTTACATAGCACAGTTCTTCATTTTTGGGTGCATTACCTTTATCACATGGGTTTAATAGATTATGTTTTAGAGTACAATTTATTTATTTCTGAGTTTTTATTTGGTTGAATAGATGTTTTTTGAGCTGCACAAGTTATAAGCAAAAAGCCTTACTGTACTTTTTCACATTTGACTTTATATGCACCAATGCATTATTGAGTTGTGTTGAATATATAGGAAAGCATTATGCAGTGCAGAGGGCTGTTTACTTGTACCTTGAGTAAGTAATAGAAAAGCAGAGCCTTGGAAGTTTTCCTGCCCCCCCTACACTATCCCCAACTAGCTAGTGTGTGTCAGCCCCCCCATCCCTACTGTATCTGCATCAGCTCTCTTACACATCCCAGATGCAGTCGTTACAAACAGATATAATTACTCGCTTGTGGATCCAATGATATTCCCAGCCACTGCAATCACAGCACTCATTCGCTACCCTTACATACTGTATGGTCCACTACCAGGTGCCATGTACAATTTTCTAGTTGCTATGGTGACCTGGTGTCTGGGATTTTTTCAAGCCGTGATCTAAGCAATACCAATACACTTTGCCTTGTATCTGTATTACTGAAATCACTTGATCTTAGGTTGATCTTGGTTTTAGTCCTCTTCCCTTTTTCATTTCTTGTTTTGTGTCCTTGTTTCTGGTTTCTAATTCTTGTCGACAGCCATTTTAATTGAAAGCTATATAGTTAGAAATTCATAAAATTTATTGTGTAAGAATAGTTAATATAAATGGGTCGGATTCACACATAAGTACAAATGTATCTGCACTTAATTCCCCGCTCCCCTGCCGCCGTTTTTGTGCCTAACGACACTTATGAGTGCCATAGGGCACCCTTAACTACCCATGCATATTTTCCCTCTTCTCTCAGCCTAATTTACATTCCCCCCCCACCCTCTTACAGAGATAACCCCCAGACACGCCTCCTCTTACCATAAAAACTACGTGCAGTCTTTATAGACCGCACACAGTTCATATCCGTATGGAATCCCAGTGGCTCCGTACAGAATAATACGCACCTAAGAAGTCATCAGCTTCTTACGTGTGAATCAGGGCCATTGTTACCATTAGTAACATTTCAGAGATAGAAATTTAATATACTGCCACAATGCATTATGCTTTTTTCTAGTCTGTAATCCTTTATTGTGTGGTTCCTGGCTTTGAGCCCAAGCTGAATAACAAATTGGTTTGATACAAAAACAAATCTCTGCCAGCTTTTACTCTGGACCCTAGCATTACATGCACCATGGAACTACACAACTTATAGCTTGATATAACAAAAAAAAAAGGCATTGCAGTGTTGAACTTATAAATGCCATAAACTACTTTTATTGCAAATCTGATAAATAGAAGTAGACATAACAAGTTGGTGGGAATTGTGAACAGCAGTTTTTCATACTTTTGCATTGTGCATGCCCAGAATAAACCACCTGCATTCCAAGAGACGTTATGGGGAAGGAAAGGTGACCATACAGTAAGGACGTATTCCCACAAATATTGCTTATGCTTTGTGCTGAGATTTACCATAATAGGTATTTTGTTTATGACCATACTTTTGTTCTACCTTTATATTGTCATCTGACATACTGTACTTTCACAAAGGATAACAAAAATTTATATTAGACATAATAGTAGACTTATCCTGAGCTTAGGAAAGTAATTTCCTTGTGCTGGACTGTTATTTAAACTTAAACAAAACCCTGCATTTGCACACAGATCCAGAGCCATTACTTAGGATGATGATTGGATTGCTAATAATAGACTTGGGCCGGATCCAGACCAGCGCCCGACAGGTCATTTACGCACACAAGGGGGTAGATCCAGAACTACGTTTGCCGTACGTTTATTCGCGGAGCGTATTTTCGTGCATACTTTTGCATTGTGCATGCCCAGAATAAACCACCTGCATTCCAAGAGACGTTATGGGGAAGGAAAGGTGACCATACAGTAAGGACGTATTCCCACAAATATTGCTTATGCTTTGTGCTGAGATTTACCATAATAGGTATTTTGTTTATGACCATACTTTTGTTCTACCTTTATATTGTCATCTGACATACTGTACTTTCACAAAGGATAACAAAAATTTATATTAGACATAATAGTAGACTTATCCTGAGCTTAGGAAAGTAATTTCCTTGTGCTGGACTGTTATTTAAACTTACACAAAACCCTGCATTTGCACACAGATCCAGAGCCATTACTTAGGATGATGATTGGATTGCTAATAATAGACTTGGGCCGGATCCAGACCAGCGCCCGACAGGTCATTTATGCACACAAGGTGCGTAAGTGACCTGATTTGACTGGAGGGCATATGCGCCCTCCCTGCACGTACCGAAAGCGTGCGGCAGTCTGGATCCGGTCCAGACTTATTATTTGGACTATTTTTCAATGCAGGATCTGTTTCTGTTTATGCCTACCAGGTCCTTAATATGAAACTAGGAAAAGTTCAGTGGTAGAGAAAAACATTTTCACTAGCTATGGTCAAAATAAAGATTATCAATAGGAAAGCAATAAACATTAAGCATACTCAGGTATAATCTATAAAAGCTACCTAAATAGTGCCCATCCTGAATTAATTTACAATTGATGTGGGATGCTGTTGCCAGTTCAAGCAGCCGTATTTTGAACATGTTACAGTCGCTAGCTGAATGGCAGCTGTATCATTCTTTGAAAAGCTTGGAAACTAGAAATATTCTATGGGGAACAGGAACCTATTTTCCCGTTCACCAATAGCTACAAGCTGCAGCGGTTGTGGCAGGTAGATTAGGGTTAGGCTGTGTTGAGTAATTGGTTAGGGTTAGGGCTCAAAGGGAATGGTAGGGTTAGGCTGTGGGGCATGAAGGGTTAGCGCTTGGCTGCAGAGCATGGAGGTCAGGGATAGGCTGCAGAGCACAGAAGGTTATGCTTAGGCTGTGGGGCATGAAAGTTTAGGGTTAGGCTGTGGTTCATGGAGGATTAGCGCTGAACAAGGGGAAGTTTAGGGTTAGGCTGCGTTAAAGGGAGAGTGAAAGTTAAGAAAGGGTTAAGGGTAGGGTTAAGGTAAACACTTACCTTTCGGCAGATGACTCTTCCTGACTCCAGGAATCGCATTTTCACCGCTTTCTACAATGCAAACTGCCGGCAATTGCCTTTCAAAAACAGAAGACCATCGTACCGGCGAACCACACTCAATTGATGTATACATTAAATAATGATATGAGTGCATCATATATGATAATATGATAAAATGCAAGGGAGACACTTAAGAAAACTCACATTAACGCCATCACATATCATCTACCATTCCAACATCTTCTCTAAAAACCATGTTGATTTCAGGGGGAGTCAAATAAATTTTATTCTTTGCTTGCAGGACGAATACTTTGTTTTTGCTTATTGCACACAGATACTGACCAGCTTCACTTTTTTCACTGTTGTTTAGACTTGGGCTGGGAAACTTCAAGCCTCAACCATAAAACTACTGCTACAGATGAAATATGACTCCCATGAAATCAACATAGTTTTGCCTAGGAGTAACCTTCGTCTCTTATTTTCAAACTCTGAATCAGGTCCTTACTGTAAAAATGTGTCTTTAACATGCCTAATGTTACCACTCTTAGAAGGTAAAGTTTGATTATTCATATGAGTAGTAGCTACTACTATCGGGAAATTTAAACCGTATATGGAACACGTACGGTGTTGTGAATCCGGGCCATAGTCTGCAACTCAAGCACAGGTTCTATCTGTGTGATGAATAATGGGGAAAGAGGGGGCGAGGATGTCACAATGCCAATACCTCAGCCGTTCTAATGCAGTAAAAAAAGTAACATTACTTCTTTTGTTTTGACTACTTTACATAAATATCTTCCCATTTAATACTTTTGGAACAGACTACCGTATTTCCCAATGTACAAGACGCACCCCTGTATAAGACGCACCTTAATTTTGGGGTCCCAAAATTAAAAGTGCATCTTGGGAAAAGCTACCTCCCCTCTTTTAGGTTTTCTTACCTTTCAGATCATCCAGCGAGCGGGACTGCGGCCAGAATATGACATCTTGCGGTGGCTGAGACTGGGAAATGAAGTCCCGCGGTCACAGCCTGTGACTTCCCGCGGGACTTTATTTCCAAGTCTCGTCCACCGCAGGACTTCATATTCTGGCCTCAGTCCCGCTCACTGGGTTAATTGAAAGGTAAGAAAACTTTGGAGGGGAGGGAGCTGCAGCCTAGATCTCATTTAAACATCCAGCCACAGTCTGACTCCAGACCAGCGGCCTGTATAAGACGTACCCTGTTTTTGGACACCAGATTTTTCCAAAAAAAGGTGCGTCTTATACATGGGGAAATACGGTATATATACACTATTTTTTTTTTTTTTTTCAATTTCAAATTTTAATGTCAAAACTTTTCTTCATAGATTTCACAAGGGACACTGACATTTATTGATGAAATATCACAAATGTAGGAAATCACAAGAACACCTCTGCTAATAGATGTTCCCAGTCAAATTCTTCTGGCATGTGGAAAAAAGTTGTTATTTCCTAAAGCATATGTGAGGTTTGTGTTTACAAAGCTTAGCTACATTCAACTTGTGGAATTCCCCGCTAGGGTGATTTGACATTTAAATATTTAGCAATGCATCCTACTTTTTCAACAGGAATGCTTTGTCAAATTTCACAGTGTAAATGTTAACATTTACAAGTTGTTGATTTATTTTTAGCTAGTAGTATTGCAGAAGAATAGTTTTATTCACATCAAGATACATTTGTCCACATGCAATACTTTTTAAGCTATTTTTTTAGATCACTAATGCTTCCTAAGTCATTGTAGTCTCATTAGGTTAGGTACACACAAAAGGGTAGATCCAGACCTAAGTACGATAGCGTTTTTATGCTAGCCGCATGATTACCATCAGAAAAAGATCCAAGGTGTACTACAGAATTTTCATAACATTTTTATGCAATAAACAACTATTTGGTACTGTACATAATCATATGAGTGTGTACGCTCACACAATCATTTATTGATTTATTGTTGTTATAACGTAATGTCTTTTTTGATATGATTTTATAACCTTCTTAACTTTAACAATAAACTATGGAACTATGTCAGATGAGCAGATGTTAAAGAGAAATAAAAATAACAGATCTAATGGTAAATCATGTCAGTGTCGCTGACCCAGGCTTGTAAGTAACAGCAAAAAAATATGCACATGAGCAAAATTTCAAATGTACAAGCACAATGAGTGAAGAGATCATGTTTTGTAGCTTATTTGTTGTTGTAACTGCAGTTTAGCATCAAAAAGTGCAAAATCATGCACTTGGGGCACAAAAACCCAAAAGCTCAGGATATCATTAATGATACTCCATTAGAAACTACTGAGGAGGAAAGGGATCTAGGAGTCACTATTTCATGTGACTTAAAGGTAGCCAAGTAATGTAACAAAGCAATGAGAAAGGCAAGTCAGATGCTTGGTTGCATAGGGAGAGGAATTAGTAGCAGGAAGAAAGAGGTAGCAATGCCCCTTTATAGATCGTTGGTACAACCTCACCTAGAATTCTGTGTTCAGTTCTGGAGGCCATATCTCCAGAAAGACATAAATATATTACTGTGCAAATCAGCCCAAACACACGATTATCGTGGATTGGGCCAAATATCGCTCTAGTGTATGGTGCAGATTTTTTTTCTAAACAGTGATAAAACCTTTCAAAAACGCTAGGGTCCGATTATCGCACCTTTTGGAATTCCTGAATGATAATCGGACCCTAGCTGCAATTTTTGGTGATACCTAGTGCTCTGCCCTCTCTCCCTCTATGTAAAATGTCTGCTGGACAGACATTTAACATAGAAGGAGAGAGGGCAGAGCACTGCAGAGCTGTGTCCTCTCTCCCTCTGTCTGGGCATACAGCGCTGTATACCTAGACAGAGGGAGAGAGCAAAGTGAGCAGAGCGCTGCAGAACCCCACACACTGACAGGCTGCAGCACTATGTCCTCTCTCCCTCTGTCTGGGTATACAGCGCTGTATACCCAGACAGAGGGAGAGAGGACACTGCGCAGCAGCCTGTCAGTGTGATATTTTTCACATTGATATTTTTTTTTGCAGCCAACCAATAAGCTGGCTGCATAGGTCTCCTGTCAAGATTGACAGGAGACCCAGCCAATCAGAGAGAGACTGCAGCCAGCCTATAGGCTCTCCAGCAGAGATTATCGCCCCCAGCTTCTTCTAGTGTATGGTGCCGATATCAGGACCTTTCCCCAGGGAAAAATAGCCCCGTTTATCGGCAGTCACATGGTGGAAGTGATAATCACTCTACTATATAGCCAGCTTAACACAGTAGAACAGTTTAAACATGCTTGGGAAAAATATAAGGATATTCTAAATCTCAAACTAATTTAAGGGTAATTAGGGACTAGGGTCAGTATAGTTTTAAATAAACAACTGGGCAGACTGGATGGGTCATGTGGCTCTTAACTGCCGTTACTTTCTATGTTTCTATGTTTCTAGAGACCACATCATGAGAAAGATAACAAGGACGACCTCTCCTTTTAGATTTCTTCCTAGTGGATCTGCCATGGGTTACTATGGGCTGAAGTCAAGTGTAGCCTGAAAGTGGGGTTGTTTTAGGAAATTTGCCAGGTGGAGAAATTGCAGTTTGGAGCTGGACCAGACACTTGGAGGACCTGGACACAACAGATGAAGACTTGGACAACATGGATGCAGACTCAGAGACAAGACAAAGGCACAGGAAACCTGAAAATTGAAGTGGAACCAGCAGACTTGTGTATGAAAAGTGACTTGACAGATTCAAGCACAACAGACAGAGCACTGGACATGGAACAGGCATCCCCCCTCTGGGACGGCAAGTCTAGGAGTGGAGTCCCCCTCTGGGACAACAAGGCTGGAGTCCCCCTCTTGGATGGCATGCTGGACAACAGGCACAGGCACTTCTGGTTGGACAGCTGGCACAGGCATATCTCGCTGGGCAGCAGGTACATGCACATCTCACTGGGCAACAGGTACAGACACATCTCGCTGGGCAGCAGGCACAGGCACATCTTGCTGGGCAGCACTGTGAGGCACCTCGGGCTGGGCAGCAAGACTAGAGACCCCTTCTGGGGTTGCATGACTGGACATCCCGCTTGGAGCTGCATGACTGGATATGACTGGACACCCTGTCTGGGGCTGCACAACATAGCAGGGGTTACTCGTAATACCCAATAAGTACTTTATATACTATGCCATCCTCAGACCCATAACATACCCCACATGCATTATACATGGGGTATATTAGGTGTCTGGAGAAGACACACTACATAAAGAGTTTATGGGGTATATAAGGAGTCTGGGATGACACATACTATTATATAATTGGGCTATATATAATGTATTTTAATTATCCTAGTATACTCTTGTCTAGTGTTCCAACAATAAGCTAAAAAGCTGCCTCAAACCGAGGGCCACATTAACCACAGGGTCCCTCACAAACATCCAATCTTCAGGGCTATTGCAGCTGTCTATGAGGATGGATGTCAGAGACTTCCATGTGTTTATCAGGAGTATGTCAGTTACTGACATCCAGCCTCATAGACAGCTGCAGGAGCCCTGAAGGTTGGATGTTGCTGCATCTTCTGTCGAAAGCTGTAAATGTCTATTTGCATAATGTCCCTTAAATAGTGCAGGCTTGACCTGTGGCTCTGCAGGTCATAGTAAGCCTGCATAGGCATAGCTGGTATCTGACAAAGCATGCTTGAACTTGGAGTTTTATAATTCCTTTCGAGTCACAAGTTACCCAGGCCTGCACTATTGGCTATATTATGTAGGATGCATTAGCCGGTCCAGCAGGCTCTATTTTGACAATGATACAGCAATGATACAGCCACCAGCTGAATGGCAGCTGTATCATTGGCAGAATTTATTGGCACATGGAAAATTACTATTGGGAAGGGGTACCTATTTCCACCCATTTCAAATAGCGTCAGGCGGCCGTGGGCTGAGGTTAACGTAATGTCTTGTCATACGTAAGTGCCTGACCCAGCCCATACTCTACAAATAAAATGCCTTCTTCCACCCACAATGAGTGAAAAGGACTTGCATAGGGATGGCACGCCCTATCATACGGAGTTATGTACAAGTTACGTATGATCAGAGTTACAATGCATAACATCTGACGCGGGCAGTGTGTTCCCATAGCCAGATTCACACATGCCACATGCGTAAATTAGCTGTCATTATCACACCCATATTATGTTAAATTGCTGCAGTGAACTTTTTGTGGGGGTACCCAGACACTACATTATACACTATACAAAATACTAATAATATATGATATCTGCAGACCATAGCCCAGAATCATTTGCACCTAATTTCTTGAACCCATACATTCAGGGAGAAAGAGAGATCTAGCCTTACACAGGCATGAGTCATGTTCATCACTTATTAAATCAGATTACATCCACTACTAAAAATGTCATCGCTCTCATGAGGGCAGGAAAGAAGTCTGGCTGTGCTGGCCTCCTGGGTCACATTCAGTCTTACTGCTATGTTCATGTATGGCTATTTAGAGCACATATCTAGTACGGCAGGGTGCACGGCTGCTGGCAAAGAAAATTCTCAAAGCGCACATAAATTTTATTGAGCATAAACCAGCAATACAACTAATTCTTCTATAACAACAGCAGATCTATTAATACATTATGTCATTTTTATTAACTGAACTAAGTACCACACTATTTTATGCCATTTCAAAGATAAACACATATTGAGATATTAATTACATCTAATGGGATATCAACTATCTTCCTTTTCCTTACTCCCTACCACAACAGGATAGCACTGTGAATCAAAAGACTTTACACTTCAAAGACAAACAAGTCTTCATGTGGCTTTATTATAAAATTAAAAGCTTTCGATTCATATGACTATTGATCACAAACAATCATCTCTTTTATTTCTAAGACATGATTACAGGCTCTATTGTATTTCAACACTGGCCTAATTATTCAATAGATTTCCATTGTTTTTATTTTCCCTTCAGAGATTTTGAATTATAGTATGGGTTTCATTAGACAAAATTAACAATAGGTAGCCCAAAATAAAATAAATTCTGCCATAAACCTATATATGTCATTAATATATGTGGGAATTGGTCTCATAGTGTAACTCACAAGTGGATTATTTATAATTGTATAATATATACATTTGTTTGCATTGTATTTACAGATTACAATACCAACAATGAGATATTACTATGTATGTACATGTATATAGTATATACAGTAAGATGAGTCAAACTACATGTGATCAATATTGAAAAATGAGGACGCCTCCAAAGTTGTTAAAATGTGTGGCTTTTTCTGATAAGTCATTTTTCTTGGCAATAAAGCCTTGCAGTGATGTGGCTATGTTTGAGATGCAGTGTTGTCATATCTGTCTGATATTTTTTAAGTGCTCACCTTTACACATCCCACACCACCTACACAATGACTTTTATAATTACAAGTTACCTGCAGGCATGCTGGAGCTCTCCCCTGGGGCTTATTCACATCAACAGCAACTAATTGCCATCCTCCAGTTGCATCTTCATGAAACATCTTTGGAAGAAACAAAGGTTGACATTAATGGAGATGTATTATCAGTATATGCAAATGTAAAATCTAAACATAAACACTGAATTATAACAATAGTAGTTGTGGCATTTGGTAAGAGCGATATAGCATTTTTTTTCCCTCAACCCCAATTCCAAAGCTACAAGCTTAACCATGTATAAAGTAACATTACTGTGGCATTACAATAAGATGCAGTCTCTTAGATTGTATTATACAATATGCTAGGAAAAACATAGAGCTAATACATGTATTTAATTTCTTCTGAGAAGTTATTATTATTATTAATATTATCATATATCTATAAGGTTCACAGCGCTGTACAAAATACAACAACAAAATACAGGACAGACATACAGGGCAGGGATGGACAGCATAGTACATAATAAAATACAATATAAATATAAAAATATCACAAAAATACAATTAAGTAAGGCAAGTACAGAACGCAAGGTAAAATGTGAGGTGTCAAGCTTGGCAGATCAGGAAAGAGGGGATAGAGAGCAGTGACAGGTTGAGAGGGAGCCACCAAGTGGGGATGGGGTAAAAGGGTAGCAGGGGGGGACAAAGGGTACGAAGTGAGGATGGAGTGGTGGAGAAGGGAACAACATTAGGATGGTGGGTCCTGATCAAGTGAGCTAACACACTAAGTTGGAGGGATGAACTTACAGAAGACAAAAGGAGGGGGAAGGAAGTGGACTGTTGGTGTGAGCGGAGGAGAGGAGGAAGGAAGGAAAAGAAGAGAGAGGTGAGGATGCAGTGAGGATGTAAAGTGGAGGAGGGGTAGGCTAGGCTGAACAGGTGCATTTTGAGTGAGCGTTTGAAAACCTGCAGTGTGGGCGAGAGTCTGACTAAAGAAGGGAGGTCATTCCAGTGCAGAGGTGCAGCAAGGGAGAAGTCCTGGACACGGGCGTAAGATGTGGGGATCAGCAGGGAGGTTAGACAGCGGTGGTTAGCAGAACAGAGAGGGTGGTAATGGGTGTACATAGAGAGGAGGGAAGAG
>WWET01001534.1:243420-255546 GCA_011038615.1 Limnodynastes dumerilii | reverse complement strand
CCTGCATCCTGCCAGACCTATCTACAGTCTGCCTGACCTACCTGCATCCTGCCAGATCTATCTACCAACCTGTCTGTTCGGCAGCTCCAATCCTTGTCTACCTACCGGCCCATACAGCAGGACTTATCTATCCTCATTAGCATGTTCTACCTATAAGGCGCATTGATCCTGTTCTACCGTACCTAGCTGCCTATGCACCATCATTATTTAAAGCCACCCAGCTTCATATACGCAGCCTCTGCTCAACCACCCACACCCAGTCCTAACCAACCCAGGAACGTGATACAACTTCTGTCTAGCAGGGCTGAAAGATAGACACCAGTACCAAAAATCATGCTTTACTGCAGAAAAAGTACATCTAAAAAGCAAGGATAAAAGATTGGAAGTTCTATAGTGCGATAAAAACTCAGACACTCAACAGTACAAGTACCCCTGGATGAAAACCCAAAACCCAGTTGTACAAGAATGATGACATCCGCGTCTGATGTTTGTTGTAGTTCAAGGTACGTGAATGATTGGCTGAGATGGCCCCACCTTATAATTTACACTGACATAATTTGGACGAAACAAGCAGCAGAAAGGCCATAAATAAAATATCCCTAATATCAGCAGCTATAGGAAATTACACAGAAGTAATGTATTGTGGATTACAAGTTGCTGTCTATTTTTTAATTTCACTAGACACAGAGGATGAGGAATATGCTGGTAAGTAATCAGTATGCTGAATCCGATTCCTGAGAACTATGGTGTTTTGAAGACTATTAATACCGCTTTCAGATCACCACTGCGGCAATAACCCGGGTTTTTCAACCCAGGTTATTGCCGTTTGATTTGCCGTGTGAAAAAAAGACAAAAAAATCTGGGTTTTTAGCGGTGATGTGAATGAAATATTATATAGTTCATATAAGCTATAAAGCTGATCTTATTAATGAGCTCAAATTTAGATGAAGGGCTGATGTTTTTGTTATTGGCAATCATGTTATGCAAATCTGAAAGGCTAAATTGGCAGAAGGTTATCTTACTTACGTTTGCTTTTAATACAAACACATGCATCTAGGTACAAATGAACACAAACTCAACATAACACATTGAATTTCCAAAATAAAGGCAGGGATGGTCAATTGACAGTAGACAGCAGGGCCCTTTATTAACTAAAAACTACTAATGGCTACTTTTAATTAACACCCATAAATAGAGTGGGAACTATAAAACTACTATTATACAGTTTATGTTCTCTTTGTAACAACCATTCATTACATTTCACATGAAACTTTTACAGAGGCTAATGCTTAATAGTCATTTGTTCCCATTTGAGTACCTTTTAGACTGACTGTTTTCTTTTGAATAAAGTATTACTTAAAAAGAAAGAATAAGAGAGACTCTTTCAAGTACTTCTATCAACCATAATTAGCAAAGCTTCACCAAGAAAATCAGTAAATCTTGTAATTTAAAGATTATAAACAGCCCTGTGGTTTAAAACAGGAAAAACAGACTGATTATTTAGGCATGCAATTATCTGCATTGAATGGTATGGGAAAAGTGGAAAATGGAGCGTTTAAGAATAAATTTGCTGACTAAAAAAAGAGATTTTTATCAGGAGCAGTTGTTTATTCCTGCAACAAAATCTGAAAAGAAATTTACATAATAGTTTTTTTTTTTTTTAAATATATGTAATTTCAATAATAGACTACTTAATCTCACAATTATAGTTATGCCATGTATGATCTCTTGCATTCCCACATGGAAACCTGACTGCTCCTGTGCAAAGAAGCTACAGTTCACAGATAGAAAAAAATGCTTGTAAAGTTTATCACTGTTTACACTACACTGGCATCAATGACCTGAGGCAGACCTCTGCACACATTCTGTAAGTGTGGAGGTCTGATAGTCCGCACACATGAGGGAAGTAAAATCAAATGTCACTCTTCACTTACGTGTGGAATTTAGCTAAGTTATGAAGCCATAATGCTACCTTAGGTCTCTGTGTGGATCAGCGTTCATACAGAACGCTGATCTGCACGGAAGTCACAATCCCAGCCCACACTGTATAGTATAAATGTAACCACTCCCCCGCCCATCTTACAGACTTAATCCATGCAGAGGGGATGGCCCGCTCTATTTTGCACCTCCGTACAACAGATAACATCTGCCTGGGGCATGCGCAGATGTAAAGTTTAGGCTTACTTAGGCAAGAGACTTACGCGACTAGCTTAATGTTATGAAATCAGGATCTGGTCCCATATTTGGCTGTAGATAAGCAAAGTACCGTATTTTCCCATGTATAAGACATACCTTTTTTGGAAAAATATGGTGTCCAAAAACAGGGTGCGTCTTATACAGGGGGGTTACCATTTTAGCATCCAGTCGCAGTCTGTGACCGCGGGACTTCATTTCCCAGTCTCAGCCACCGCAGGACGTCATATTCTGGTCGCAGTCCTGCTCAGTGGATGATCTTGAAAGGTAAGAAAACCTGAAAGGGTAGAGGGAGTTTTCCCCATGTACAAGATGCACTTTTAATTTTGGGACCCCTAAATTAAGGTGCGTCTTATACAGGGGTGCGTCTTGAACATGGGGAAATACGGTATATAGTATTGTATATACTAGTCTATTATTCATGACAAAACATGCAGATTACACATAGTGGCAGGGGTGGAATTTATAACTGTTGCCACAAATGGTCCAGACAATGCAACTTTTCATTCTACTGTCAACTAATATTAGAGATAGGAGCAGACACCCGAATGAGTATTATTATTATTATTGTTTATTCATAAGGCGCCACAGTGTCCGCAGCGTATAATGAGTACCAGTGAGAGTCAATGCTGCAAATCTTCTAGCAGTAGAGACAGGCGAAAGTTTTAGAAGTATTTTAGTTTTAGGGAGATAGCGGGGAAGGGAGGGTTAGGGTAATGAAAGGGGAGGGTTAGCGTCAGGCTGCGGGGAGGGGAGTCTTCAGGTTAGGCTACGCGAATGGGAATCTTAGGGTCAGGCTGCAGAGAGGAGAGTCTTGCTTGGGCCTCCTTTTGCGCTCTGGCTGCTATTGGCCAGTGGGCTCTGTAAATAGCAGCTCCTTCCTCAGCCCAGTGCTGGTTATAACTTTGCTGTACCAGTTCCTTGTTCTTGCCAGTTGTTCTGTGCTTTGCCAGTCTTCTGTGCCCTGATTGTTCAGTGTCCCTGTTCCTGGTTTTTCATTCTTGTCTCTGCTGTTAACCCTTCCTTGCCTTGTTCCTTACCTCTGGTTTTCTTGCTCTGCCATGTCCTTGAGTGTTTCTATGAGTGGTTGCCCTTGTCCGTCCACTGTTTGTTTGTGGTGTAGTCTCTGCTCTCACGGTATCTCTTCCTTGTTTGTTTTGTCCGTTCTTACCTGCATCCATTGGGGTCTGTCCGCCGGGGGACGTGACCTACCAGAGTTCTGCAGCCCAGGCTGTCCCTAGTTCCCAGTCCTCCAGTGAACACAAGGCTCTGGTTTAGACTCCGTGCCCTGGTAGGTGACTTTTGTGCAGGTATCTGTGTGGGGAATACAGTGCAATGGAAGAGTACTGGCTCTATGGAATGCTGTTTGTTGCAAATCTGCTGTTTACTCATATAAGAGGACAACAGCCTTTACAATAGCTTGATTATTTAACTTACATCTAGAAATGACTCTTCTACACTGATATCTAGACTAATTTAACAACATAATGTTGCATGATCGTACACACCAGGCAGACAGACATTGCCCTATGCTGGAGGGAAACAGATCCTTCTACACTGATGAGAATGATATCCAATGATTACCTTTAGATTACTAAATTTAGACTTGAGTGTTTCTATGAGTGGTTGCCCTTGTCCGTCCACTGTTTGTTTGTGGTGTAGTCTCTGCTCTCTACAATATGAAAACTTTGGGATAACTTTACTCTGCTTCCACCTCTTCAATGTAATTTGAATAGGTTACTTATTCCTGATTTATTAAGGAAGAGATGCTCCTAAACTGATCAATGTTTTGTGCTTTATTTTTTACAAGTCTAAATTGTGGTGCCTAAACCACTCACTCCTCATTAAAATTATTTGATTGTTATCCCCCTTAATTTACGTAACTTTTTCAATAAAAATTATTGCAGAGAATAATAAGTACATATACATCTATATTTTGTATGAAAGTCTATAGGCTAGATTTAATAAACTTCTCAAAAGGAAAATATGAGATGTTGCCCATAGTAACCAATCAGATTCTAGCTGACATTGTCTAGTATGTAATAGGAAAGTGAGAGTTAGAATCTAATTGGATGCCATGGGCTACATCTCCATTTTATAAAATGTAAATCTAACCCTATGGGTGTCAGAAGGAGTCAAGTCAATGTCGCTAACTCTCATTTCTTGACAATGAAAACATTAATTTTAATCTTTTACCACATAAAATACAGTAAATTCTTCATTTTATAAATATTTTTCAATTTCAATAAAAGAGCTTGATGGAGAAGCAATGAGGGGAAGAGGGTACATGCTGTTATTGATATTAAACCTTGTCAACAAATGCATTATGATTATTCCAGACCACACAGGAGATCTAGTAATTGACTAGCAAAAACAAAAATATAGGGCATGATAATCACTAGAGTAAACAAAAGGAAAGAGTTATTACCTGTTCCTTCGTGGTGCATTACAGTTGGTAACGAACGTTAATTTCCAATACAACGCTTTTGTCTTTTCAAACAAGCTAAATAGTGTTAAGGTAACAAATTGTTTATTGCTTAAAGAAAATCCCAGAATGATTTGCCTATGATTTAGCTGTACAATAATCACTCCAATCAGCTAACAGTACTGCACAGCATATAATTCATGGTACTTGTAAGGAGCTCTGCATGAAGAAAAACCAAGCAATCATGAACACTTCAATGTACTGTAGAAATCACCTAGAGTAATTGTACAACATGTGATGATCGCATTTTAAAACGTGCTTGCAATTAGATAATTTTAACGATATAGGGAACCAGATGTATCCAATTTTCTAGGTACTCAAAGAAATTAATGCTTATATGTTAGGCAAAATTTTATTAAAAATAGCAAGATTCTAGAGCATAAAATGAATGCAGTGCTATGATAGGTCTATGACAATAAATATATGAAATGTAACCTTATTAGTATGATGTCTCCCGGTGACTGAAGATGGGTGTCACTGGTTGGCCAAGACATGTAGGCTAAATAGAATATGGTGTGAGGGTTGTAGTTCAAAAAGAGGAATTATAGGGACATGTGTACCATTACAAAAATTAAGAAACTCCAAAAAGAAGACACATTTGGTACATGAGGACTAAAAGGTAGAACCAATAACAATATGCCATGTGTTCAAGATATAGACATGTATTGAACAGTAGCAGAGGCTGACCAATGGTTCTCCAATGAAGCTACCAAAACCCTCATCAACTCTCTAGTCATATCACGCTTCGACTACTGTAACCTCCTCCTTGTTGGTCTCCCACTTACCCGTCTTGCCCCCCTTCAATCTATATTCAATGTTGCTTCCAGGCTCATCTTCCTCTCATGCCGCTCTACCTCAGCCTCTCCTTTATGTTAAACCGGCTTCCTGTCGGCTTCAGACCTCTCTTTAAATTCCTTACCCTCACCTTTAAGGCCATCTCCTCATCCACTGCTCCCTACCTCTCTTCCCTCATCAACATGCACACCACTTTCCATGCTCTCCGTTCTGCTAACCACTACTGTCTGACCTCCCTACTGATTATCACATCTCATGCTCGTGTCCAGAACCTCTCCCGTGCTGCACCTGTGCACTGGAATGACCACCTTTCTGCAGTCAGACTATCCCACACATTGCAGGTCTTCAAGCGCTCACTAAAAATGCACCTGTTCAGTCTAGCCTATCCCTCTTCCACTTAACATCCTCACTGCATCCTACATTTATCCTTTTTCCTTCCTTTCCCCTCTCCTCCGCTCACACCAGCAGTCCATTTTTTTCACCATCATTATGTCTTCTGTAAGTTTATCCCTCCCACTTAGTGTGCTAGCTCACATGAGCAGGGCCCTCCATCCTAGTGTTGTTCCCTCCTCCATCAGTCCCCCCTCACTTCATACCCTCTTGTCCACCTCTGCTACCCTTTTACCACATCCCTATCTCATGGCAACCTCTCACTGCGCTCTATCCCCTCCTACCTGATCTGCCAAGATTGGCACCTCGCATTTTGTCTTTGTCTGTGCTTGCTTCACTTAATTGTATTTTTGTGATATTTTTATATTTGTATTGTATTTTATTATGTACTATGCTGTCCATCCCTACCCTGTGAGTCTGTACTGTAGTTTACTATTGTATTTTGTACAGCGCTGCGGACACCTTGTGGTGCCTTATAAATAAACGATAATAAAAATAAAATATAAAACAATAAGAAGTGGTCCCACTGTATGAAAGCTTTTTGTAAGACACTGCCATACCATAAGTCACTGCAACTGACGAAATGGCTTCACAAGAGGGAAGGTGCCCCATTGTATGTGAAAGTCAGAAGTCAGTGTCAAAGTTTGTGTCAAGTATGGGAACATATACTAATAAAATCATATCAATCTGTATTAACCTTATAAACTTGATCATTGTATAAAAAGCATTGGAGTAGATCCAGACCTAAGTGGTCGTTACGTTAGAATGCGTAGCGTGTTTATGCTAGTGTAATTTCTATCCACTCCCCTAGGTGTAACTACTGACGTATGTAATGGATTTGCGTACATGACAGCCTAACCCAGCCCATGCTGTCCAATTTATATGCCTCCCTCCACCTCCAAAGAGTAATTATGGGTGTCGTATTGATGCCCTCACCCCTTCCTTTGTATTTTCAATGATGGTACGTACGTTAGGAGTAACGTGGCGTAACATCTGCTGCGCGCATGCAAATACATGTAAATGTATACGCATGTAAATACACATAGCCGATTTGACGTAATCGGCTAGCATTAATACGTACTTAGCTCAGGATCTGACCCATTGTGTTCACTTCCAGTTTTCATGCCAGAGAGAGCAAAGGCTACTTATCATGTACTCAGTTCCCACAATCTTAAGTTGCAGTCACATTCTAACTAAGTCTTCCTTTAGTCACCATTCACACAGAGGGTTTCATTAACTAAGGGGAGATCCATATTGTCACCTAAACAGAGGACCAGCTGGATGGATGAGAGTCCTTTAACATGCATTCACAGTGGGAAACCAGGAACCAGCTTGCACGGAGCCAAATGCAGCCACATCAAAGACTACTTAAACTTCTGTACATGAGTGGAAAGGGTAACTTCTTGTCAACATGTAAGGTTAAAGGTGCAAACAAGACAATTGTAAGTAAGGGCTAAACCCAGCCATTAATGTATGATTTTCATAGAAAGCCCAGCCCACCGTGCGTATAAAGTATGTACAAAGGTTTGGACGATCTATGTACCACTGCTGTATGGAAACAATATTCGTATGTCCTTCATTCCGAATTGTAGCCCAGGGTTCTGGGCACGCATATTAATGATCAACAGCTAATTTTCCCATGCAAGCTTGCGTAAATCACCTGTCATTCTGAAATCTGGACCCACTCTGAAGTCTGGATAATTAGATCTTAGCAATCAATGGTAAATAACATTTTCCTTGCTTTCTACATTTATGATATGAATGATATACAATAAAACAGACTTTCCATAGTATATTGTGACTTTCATGACAGTCAATGATGACGTGAGCAGATAAGCTCTTGGAATTCACATCTGAGCAAGGAAGTTTTGAGAAATTAAGGGGTCTTTTTGCAGGATTCGTAAAAGAAAAAAAGAAAGAACTAGACAGGGATAAAAGAACAGTAATACTTTGCTAAAGCAAACATGAATGATATATTTAAAAAATATAAAAATTATATCAAATATATAGATTATAGAAAAAAAACAACTAATATATAGATAATCGGTGGGAGTTCTCGGCCAGGATAATGCCTTTTAGAAGTAGAGATAGCTGAAATGATTTTTGACTGTCTCTATTTTCAATAGGCTGTCTTAACGATTTTTTTTTTTAATGGGTGAGTATGCCGATCGGCATACTTGCCCGATCATTTTCGGATGCTCCAACCGCCGGGTCTGTTCGAGGCAGAAGCAATGTATATCTTAATCAATTCGAAACTGGCTGGGAGAGAAGGGCCCTTTCGAAAAAGGACCGTTCTTAGGGCCTTATTCACTAAGGACGATATTTTAGTGCCAAATCGCATCGCTGCGATATTGATCTTTTTTGTCCAAATTCACTAAGGCGCGATATAGATGCGATTTTATCAAACACAGGTGATGTGCCGCCATGTTTTTAGGGCCTAATCGCGGTGATTTAAAGAAAAAATCACCGCATATCGCGTGTATTAAAAAAATCCAAAGTTCTGCATGCATGCAACGTACAGGCATGCTGTAGTCATTGAATTACAAGGATCAGCAAAGGTGATCCTTGTAATTCTATGTTTACAGCATGTCTACACATTGCAGACATGCAGAACTGCGCGCAGTGTGTGTTAAAAAAAAAAAAAATTAAACAAATAAATTACCCCTTTAAAAAATCTAATAAAGTGTTACATATGTAAAAAAAATTTATTAAACCTAACTAACATTACCCCCTACGTGTATGCATTTACCTTAGGAGGTCATCTCTCCTAATCTAAGTGTATAAAACAAAGTGGTACATGTGTATAATAATAATAAAAAAATTTAAAACTCACCATTAGCTGTCCGCATCTTGGGAGCCTTCAGTTTTCCTTTATCCGAAGTCTTTTTCTTTATTCTTTCTTCTTTCGATTGTAAGCCCACGGCGCCTGGCTGTTGCAGCTGGGCTGGAGAGGACGATGACGGCTCCTCACCTTGATCGCGACGAATTCACACTAACCTCCCACCAGTAGGGGGCGCTGGTTACATTATGAAGATGAAGAAATTAACAGTAGAGCTCTACTGTTAATTTCTTTCAGGGGGAGTCAGCGTTACATCATGGGACTCCCCCTGATACTCCCCCTGCCCACTACGTAGTTACCCTCGCTTACGCTGGCTGAAGACTACCCTAACTTCAGCCGGTGTAACCGAGGGTAACTACACTGGGACAGCGGCGTTACTACGATACCCTCCCGCCTCCCTACACTAACGCTGGGGGACGGCCCCCTCCAGCGTTACTACGCTGATGGTACGGATCGCATCATGGATCGTAGTTACGCCGGGAAACATCTGCCTGGTGCATGTGTAGATCGGCTTTTCAGCCGATCTTATGCTTACGCCTGCCGTAGTTACTACAGCGGGCGTAGCTCTGGATCAGCCCCAATATCCCTAGCATCTTTACTTGGGTACCTGCTTCTGATTCCTACATGAATTACTGTCCCTGATCCTAGCCTATTCCTCGATCCGAATCTGCAATCCAGTAACCAAGCCACCTTTTCTGTTCCTTAGTTTCAGCCCTTGTCATTGTTTCTCAGTCTTACTTCAAACGTTCCAGTACCCAAAGATTGCTGCATTGCATCTGAGTTTTCCCAGTTACACTTTACTAATTGCTGGACTTCTGCTAATTTCCATATTTTTTATGCAATATATTGCTACTGTGTTTCACTAGGGATCATTTCAAGGAGCATAACCTGTGCTCCTTTGGTAGTCAAGCCGATACTGTCTTGGAGCAGTTGCTGTTGAAGCTCAGGAGCTCTGTTAGACAATGTGGGACTGACCTAAAGTTGGAATTAACTGCAAAAACTGGAGCAGATCTGCACCTTGACAAGAACTATGTTTAACTGCAGGGGGAACAAAATTTAAAATGTGCTAAGAGAATGAGTGTTTATAGCTCAACTCTAAATTAGAATTTTAAAATAAAGCTCAGTTCAGTATTTGTGTGACGTAAGCAAAATTAACCACAATTTTTTCCTGCATGCAAAAAAATCATAATTTAATTTGCATCCCTCATATAAGCAATATGGTTTGTCTGGGTTCAGGTTTGCATTTTTATGTGCAGTTACTTCTGACTCTGGATCAGCCCTTGTGTCTTAATGTGGCTATTCACAAACCCTAGCCACTATACCAGTTCTCTCTGAACTATTGCCTGAATTGTGACACAATAGCTGCTCCATAGAAAACAGCACCTCTGACATGTGTCAATTGTGAAATTTGCCACTGGAGCTGATACTTTTAGGGGTTCACTGCTTGTTCCAAATTAAGTTTTGGATATACAATGCACATTTGCAACATTCAAGATCAAAGAAAAAGTTAAAACTATTAACAACTCTTCAATCACATTTTCCTTCATAACCATTAAAAAACCTGTTACGTAAAGATGCTACTGTACACTACCTTCTTGTGTTTCTAAAAAAAATTATTAGGTTCACAAGTGTTTCCAAGCAATTATTTAAAATATAAACAAGATCCCAGAACATGAAAGTAACAGATGGCGTATTTTTTATTAGAAACAGGAAGCAAGCTGAACATGTCAATCTCAAAGCCGAAATTTCACCTAAGAGAGTTGAATAGTTAAATGTCTTGGGATACACAGCATGTCATCCAAGAAGAGAATTCATAAACCTTTCTAAGGCGATACTGGCAAGTCTAGAATATATATCAGTTTCAGTATTTTGCAACCTATTTGAAAAGAATAAATACAATGCTGTCTTAGGAGCAAATGGCTACTACGACAATATATTGCTGATTTAAAACATTTGATATTTTTCAGTCAGCTTAAAGGTACTATTGCATTATTAAGAACAGGGCTGTAATGCTGTAAACGCAGTACAAGGAATTCCGCAACGGAATGCAGACTCCTAATGCTACGTTCCATGCAGAATTAAGTCTCTGCATGCGAGGTAGCCGACTCACCACCCTAAGCCCTTACATATGACCCAGGGTTATGTGCAAAATACGTAAGGTAAAGTGCAGGACTGCCGGGAAGCGTGGTCATATCTTCCTGCTTGCGGAAGGTACAATAGCAAATTCCATATGTTTGCAGCCGCCAGGGATCACATTTTTCCCCCTTAAGTTGCCAAATGTGCAGCCTCTTTCATTTTTAATGACAAAGCACACATTTTTACCATAAAAAGGAAAACAAATTAAAATAATGATGACACACAGTAATATTACCAGGTCCCGTAATTATGTTACGCAGTAATGATCCAAGTTCACAGGACTATGCCAAAAAGTAATGTCACCTGTTTATAAGATTATGCCACACACTTATGTCCCCTCATGCCAAGATTATGCCACCAGTAATGCTATTAGTCACATCATTAGTTTTTGTCCTAGTTACATGTGAAAAGGACACTAAGATAGTACGATTGGATAATCGTATGATTTGCCTGTGATTTGGCTACTGCTAAAGCCAAAGGCCACTACTCTCTCCTAATTCTCCTTGATCTCTCTGCTGCTTTTGACACTGTTGACCACTCTCTTCATAAGGATGGTAATTGCATTGATCTTGCATTCTCCAAGCTATGCTCAGTCACTGATCTCAATAACTTTACTCACCCTCTCTCAGACCATCACCTTATCACCTGCAAACTCTCTCATACCAAGTCTAACTCTACACTCTATAACTCGCCAACACCTACTCGCACCCAAAGAAATATTAATGCCATTAATTTTAACCAACTTTCTCAATCTGTGCAACAACTTCTATCTCCTGTCCCTAATTTCCATTCTCCTGATGTAGCAGTTTCTCACCTAAACCAAACACTAGCAGACATGCTTGACCAAGTTGCTCCAGCTACCCCTCATGTACCACGGCGACTCAAATGTCAGCTGTGGCACACCAATGACATGCGTAACCTTAATAAACTCTCCCGCAAAGCAGAACATCGTTGGCGCAAATCTCGTCTTCCCGATGACTTTCTGACTTATACAAATACCTATCACACTTATAGAACTGCCCTGGATAATGCCAAACAATCTTACTTTCAAACTCTCATTTCTACTCAGGCTTCTAACCCCAAACGCCTCTTTCGTACATTTAATTCCCTACTAAACCCTCCTGTGCATAATCCACCAACCTCCATCAATGCCCATGATCTTGCAACGTACTTTAAGGACAAGATCGATAACATAAGACTGGAACTATCCTCCAACTCCTCTTCTACTAACATACTGTCCAACCCTCTTTCTCCCCCCCCTGCCACTATGTCCTCATTCCATCTCACA
>WWET01001534.1:212983-232146 GCA_011038615.1 Limnodynastes dumerilii | reverse complement strand
TTCCTGCATAAATTGGAAAATCATTTTAGTCAATGCATCTTTTGACTCTAGATGTAGCAGTAAAGGAAAAGATATCTTGATAGTTAATAGAGAAAAAACGAAAGATACTACAACATACTGTACTTTTCAGGGTCATTTTATGAAAATGTATAGAGCCATCATTAATTATTGGTGATAACTATGGTCTGGATTCACAGTTACGTAGTTTTCGTGTTACATACTTTGTTTTAAGAATTGACCTTCTATGCATGCGTATTGGCTTATTTACGCTATCTACGTACCATTTCTGTGCATATATTGCAAAAGCACGGTCTAACTGTGAATCCGGACCTATGTATGCTAGATATCAACAACAGTCTATCATTCTACTCTATGGGATATATTTTTGTACCAATAACCCCACACAGTACATTCATGGGGTTGGTATTTGTATTCTCATATGTATTACTTATTTATTATTGTTTAATTAGGTTATTAAATTAACTTGTAATATAGCTTGTGTTAATAAGTAAGCAGTGTGTTGTAAGGATAATAGGATGTGTCCATAATAGGAAGATAATAGAACATGTTTGTCCATCTTTGTCCAGCTATTAATATCTTAATTTGAAAGCATTAAATTGATGTGGTCTGAGAGCACCTGCCCTATGAGTATTCTATTTCCAGATGTAGCTGACACAAGAAACAGTATTCTATTCCAAGACAACACAATTTAACAGCTGTTTTGATACCATTGAGAATATAATATACAACAAGCAAATACACAACAGAGAGTCAAAACTGAAAATATTTTCAACACTGACATATCAATTTCACAACAATATGTCATATGGAAGAGGAAGATTCAGGATCACAAATGAGTGAAAACAACAGTTAAAGATTCCTACCAGGCAGCTTTTCTGCTTTTCCTGCTGTTTAAATGGATTATTACAGACAATGAATGGGATGATTCAAAGACAATGCAATTTCAGGACAAGGATCACTTTATATTCATCCCTTGTATCAAATCCTATAATGTGTTTGGTTGTAAACAACATGTTGTGTATAGCATGTATTACCCTGGTAATAACCAACTAATGATACTTTAAGTTAAAATCCTCTCACTAGTATTGAAGCCTTTATTAGCTGGAAACTTAATTTCAGAATAACTTGTAACTTGCATATAATGTATGTTGATGACACTTACAGTCTAGTAATTGTCATGGGAAACACATTGGGGTAGATCCTGACCCCCGCACGTAACTTTGCGTGCGAGGGTCCGTAGTTACGCTCCCACACGCCCCCTGCACTCCCCGCTGTCGGTAGGAAATCTGGAAACTCAATGTCCAGATCCTACCTTAAACTTTTGCGACTAGTTATAACTAGGGGTTCCACCGCCCTGACCCCTCATTTACATGGCTATATGGTGGAGATACAGCCATTGTAACTGGAGGTTCTGCCTCTTCAGCATAAGTAATAAGATACATAACTTTGCTACGTACCTTAGTACTTACGCACGCAGAACATCTGGCACGCACATGCCACATGCGCAGATGTTGCCAGACAGACATAAGTCCCCTGTTGGCCGTAGTTGAGGTTCCGGCCCATTGAGACAACACATACAGGCAAATCAGGGAGAACTTTAGTATTCATGTAAATTGGCAGTATTGAAGATTGTGGTAAAAAAAAACTTGTATGCAAATGTAATGTGCCATTTACCACACAATGTGCCATTTCACCCATCATATAAAGATGTCACAAATTATTAAAAATTAAAAATGCAAAGTCTATGCCAATTTAGGTTCATTACAGCTTCAAGAGTTACATTTAGTGTACTTGGTGTAATTTACCTAGGTATGACTTGTTGTCCATTACCGTACAATATTTGGTACTTACAGGCAGTTATATTTGTAGCCAAGAATAACAGTCACAATAAGTTTTGAAGTTTAACATGAACAATTAAGTTACTATTACACCTCTTCATTTGTATGGCAATACATTTGTAGCCACAGGACTATCCTATGTATTTAATGCATTGTTAAGTTCCAGAAAAATCATACTTGTAAGTTTCTTTTTACTGTGCTTTATACATTTTAGTCTTTGTTATTATTGCTCTGTATTTTTCAATACATTTACTTTTGGTAAAGAAAATATGTGATGGTTTCTTTTTTTGCAATAAAAATGAAAAGCTCTTTCAAATGTCTGGTATAAAATACATTTTCTAATTAAATATTCACCTTAGAAGACCTCACAAGGACATTTGAAAGTGGAAAAAAAAACCCTTAAAACATACACCTGCTGCCACAACTACATTTTTTAGCTATGCCAAACCAGTTTGCAAAAACATTATTTTATATCCATCAGCACTGCCCTTCATCCCATACTTGCTGCAATGAAATGGTTTAAATTGATTCAATGTGACAAGAATATATTTAAAAAAAAAATGGGATACGGCTAATTTTAATTCTACCACAGGGTTAAATATGACATCTACATATTGCGATTGTATTTTCCCCATTTTTTAAAAATAATAATTTTAGTTACTCCTTTAAAAGTACTTAATGGAACTTGTGGGTCTATTTAAAAAGCATAGAAACTGCCAAACTATGAAGCAAGCAGCTGTTTGCTTCATATTTTAGGCGTTTCTCTGCCTTTTTAAAGTTAAAACATGAGCTGATCAGCTACAATTTTTAACACAACATCGCTGCCCCCATAAGTTGTTATAGGAGCAAGCTGTTTGTTGAATTTATTAAGCTGTCATGTCTCTTGCTGCTCCTCGCTGGGCGGTCTCAGACTTCAGCATCTGAGGCTGGCGCTCCTGCTCCAAATTGCTGTCCTGTAATCCCAATCGTCGCTCCCCTCTTCCACCAGGCTAACGGTGATTGGTTCTCCCCTATCACATGCTACATAGCTGCATTGTGCAGAAAAATGAAAACAATAAGCACTTGTAATACATTTACACTTGTGGTTTAAGGTTATGATCTATCTTCCTTTAGATTTATTACTTCTTGTAATCTTTGAGCGCTGCTTACCACAACTACCTCCTTGTCACGTTTTAAAAGTAAGTAAAAAAAAAATTAAGTAAATACAAAACCTGTAGATGACGAGGAGTGGGATATAATTTTACAGTCCAGTAGACAAGCCCCATCATCTGTGCGATTCCAACAAATCAATTTTTAACACCAAAGCTCCTGTTTCGACTTGGTAGACGCTCAGATATAGGGTGCCACATGTGCAATGTTCACACTGGGTCATTTTGGCATTTATTGTGGAACTGTTCACCAGTGCTATGATTCTAAGAAAATGTGTGGCGAACCATCTAAACATCAAACTACCCATAGATCCAAAATCATGTATTTTGGTATCTTTCTAGGGGACCCAAAGAAGGGCACCACCCAATTTTGATATGTAACCTGACAATCCTGTGCTTTGTTCACAGAAATGTCCCTAAATATCAATAACACAGTTAAACCATGATAAATGCTGAATATAGACTGTTATACTGGCATGATAAATGGATATTGTTGGTACTTTAATTTTTAATGAGTTAAAAAATGGAGGAAACATCTCCTATATCTCCTTGTTATGTAGCTCATGCTCTTTTGTATCTTTGTATAACTTTATACTACAAGGAATAGGTCCCCTAAATCAGTAAACATAAATCAGTAATATAGCAAAAAAGAATAGACAAAAGGTACGGTGTTGGTCACCGCTGGATTTTCTCCCAGGTAGTTGAGAACTGGCTGGGAAATCGGTTGCTTCTGCCTCTCAGAAGAAAGAAGATGCAGCGACGAATGGTGATTATTAATGTAACCCCAACCCTTATCCTAATCCTTACCCTAACCCTCCCCTTCCATTGCCCTAACCCTTCCATTACCCTAACCCTCCCTGACCCTAAGACTACCTTCTGCGCAGTCCGACCCTAAGTATCCCTTCCCCGCAGCCTAACCCTTAAACTCCCTTCCCCTAGCTGCAGTCTAACTCTAAGACTCCCCTCCCCGCAACCTAACCGTAAGACTCACCATAGACTCCTAATCCTAAAATTCCCCATAGACTTCCCTGTAAAACTCACCTGCCTGGCGGGTCAGCGGTGGTGGAACAGGGTCTGTAGCGGCAGTTTCCAAATGAATGAATAGGTAAGAATGCCATACTTACCTATTCATTAATAACATTTTACCATTAGTGCTATTTTCGAAATAGAGACAGCTGAAAATTAGCTTTCGGCTGTGTCTATTTTGGAAAAAGCAATTGAAGCAGCGACTACATCCCAAATTCTCCACACATGTAGCTGCACTTCAACACAAGTGCATCATGTTTTGCACTAACCATTTAAGGGCCAAACAGGGCATGAAATATACATTTATTGCTAAATCAGGGTATGCAAAACAAATACAGTTCACAGCTATGTTATAATCATTATTGTCATCATTAACGTGTCCAGTATTTGGGCAGGTGCTTTGCTTCTAGATTGGGTATGCATGCACATGAATCGCATGCCTTTGTGTGTATGCAATCTGTGTGCATATCTTGCATGCCTTTGATGTTTTTTGGTCAATCACAGTGTAAAAAATCGCACATATGCCATATCAAAGCTGAAGCAGCTCCTGAATGCAAACCATAAATACAGTCCTCTAAAGCAAAGAACAGGGTGAATTATGATATATTTTATTAACTGCATTGCATGTGCCTGAAAATCTCTTTTTTAGCTAAATAAACAAAATCATATTGTTTAAATTCTGAAGACTTTTATGTCTTTTAATGTATTGCAATATATCTGGCATCCCTGCTGATCAAATAGGCCAATCATATGACAACACATGATTTGAATGTACAAATTCATATTCCTAACAAAACTGTATTTTACTAATTCTTGCTCATAGCATGTGAAAGTGTGTGATAAGTTTTTGTAACAAGCGCAATTTTATGTATGCTACTAAATCATCAGAAGACAGTAAATACTGAAAAATAAATATGTAAATTCTTATAAAAGATCAAGGGGAGCCGAAATCACATCAAAAGATCTATGCATTTATATTAATTCTTCATATTCTTGGAGGCATGTGAAATGTTCAAGCTGTTTTCTGTTTTTAGCCATAAAGTATTTGCATAATCAGAAAATCTACATAATTCAGTCACCAGGAGGATGTTATGTTACATCCCCATTTCATGGCCTTCAGAAACATGATTAGTTTTTAAAAATGTTGTCATATGTGTTCAAAAGGAGATACTGCTAGTTTGACAGACTCAGATGATGACTTTCAGCTGCAGGTAGGCAGAATGGTAAAGGAAGTTTTCAACACCACACAGATGGAGGCTGGAGATGGAAAAGCCATGGGTGATTTGGCAAAAGAAAACATATTAATATAAATGTAAATCGAGCTCTTTGAGAAATGGTTACCTACTATCAATATATGTCAACATATAGTTGTACAAAATAGTGTTGTAATATTGGGAGAATACAAGATCAAATGCCAGTGACACTGGAGATCAAATGCCATTCAGTAAATGTTATTTGCTATAGAAACATAGAAATTGACGTTAGATAAGAGCCACATGGCCCATCCAGTCTGCCCAGTTGTTTATTTAAAACTATACTGACCCTAGACCATAGGTTTCCAAACCTGTCCTCAAGGCTCCCCAATAGTGCATGTTTTCCAGATCTCCCTACAGAACAAGGTATATAATTATACCACCTGTTGATCTTTTAAACAGTCAATAATGAACACACCTGTGCTCCAGCATGGAGATCTGGAAAACATGTACTGCTGGGGAGCCTTGAGGACAGGTTTGGAAACCACCGCCCTAGACCCTAGTAACCCTAAATTTTGTTCGAGATTTGGGATATCCTTATATTTATCCCAAGCATGTTTAAACTGTTCTGGTGTGTTATCCTCAACCACCTCAGATGGGAGAATATTCCACTTATCTGTCACCCTTTCAGTGAAGTCATTTTTCCGTACATTTACTTTGAATCTACCACCCTCCAGTTTATATTCATGCCCTCGTGTTCTGTTACACCTCTTCCTTTGAAAAGTGCCACCCTACTCTATCCAGTCACAACCCTTGATATATATGGAAGCTGCTATCATATCACCCCTCTTCCTTCTCTAGGTGGTAGATTCAGAGGAAATGTGTGGAAAAATGACTTCACTGAAAGGGAGATAGATAAGTGGAATAGCCTCCAATCTGAGATGGTAGAGGCTAACACAGTAGAACAGTTTAAACATGCTTGGGATAAATATAAGAATATCCTATATCTTAAATTATATTGAGGATAAATAGGGTCTATGGTCAGTACAGTTTTAAATAAACAACTGGGCAGACTGGATGGGTCATGTGGCTCTTGTTTGCCGTCACTTTCTATGTTTCAATGTTTTAATGTTATTCCTCTCCCAATGCAACCAAGCATCTGACTTGCCTTTCTCATTGCTTTGTTACATTGCTTGGCTACCTTTAAGTAACATGAAATAATGACTCCTAGATCCCTTTATTCCTCAGTAGTTTCTAATGTAGTACCATTAATGATATAATAGACTGCTTACCTTTGTGTACAATGCTATGGAGCTGAAATGTAGAAAACACTGAGTTTCCATAATAGCTCTGATGTGTATAAATAGAAACTTATTGACATCATACACATTATAAATAAAATTGAATGGGCACATATAAGTATTTATGCTTCATGTTTTACATGTGTTATCTTGTCTTTCATAATCCCCAAGATGTCACAACTTGGTGTAGTTACTTTAAAAAAAAATCTGAATCACCACTGTGATTGTTACTGGTAATATGTTGCTATTTTTCTATAATCTTTAAACTCCTTGACCTTTATAACATTCTTCTCCTATCAAAAACACTATTTGTATGAGTGTAATAATATCACATATCCTGTGTGAGCACTCCACATGTGCTTTCACTTAAAAGATAGATGTAGTCAATTTAGCCTTTCACCTTTGTTATTTTACCCTTCAAAGTTCACATCTTAACCAATGGATCTTACACTCTTCTTCGTCATAAAAACATGTCCATCATACGTACAATAAAAGAAAAAATACCCCTTGTATATTAACCTTGGATAACTCATAAAATGTTTTAATAAAAAGAAGCAGTATCATCAAGATAAACTAAACATACTAATAAACTAATGTGGGTTAGTTATGTTTAAATATTAAAGCACAAAAATAAAAGCAGTGGATCTAAATTACAGCCACACTAATATTAAATAAATGGTAAATACACGTTACTAGCTCTCAGTTATAAAAACTGTGAGATTAATTGATTGAAAGTTCTGATAGCTATGTTTAAATGACTGGAATTCTAAAGCTTTCATCTGGCTTAATCTGCAAATATGAATGTTATGCTTTAATTTTATTATCTTTAAAGAATTGTATAATGAATAGAAAATAACTCACTTTGCCAAAAGACAAGGACAATGAAGGTAGAACACCTACCTATCTCATTAAAGCCACTGTATCCAAGCTCTTGTCGGCTTAAACCAAGGTCTTTGAGGTCCATGCACTTAAAGCCCCTGGGGCATTGGTACCCTTCTCCATCTGGTGAACAGTGAGTATCTGGGATGGCAAGATTATTCCAAGTCACATTTCTGGAATGATAATAAAAAAAACCCAATACATTAATGTACAGTAAATAAAGGTGATGGAAAGCAGAATATATAAACTGTCCACATGAAGGTGTTCTAACGGTCAAAACTTATGTGCAGATCATCTCTGTATAAACTAAATAAAATGATATACCTGTTAATAAGAAATGTTGGAGAAACATAGTTGGTGGAGTGAGACTACATAAAACATTTGAACTTACTATGAGTAACATTGTGATGGCAATGCATTCTTATATTGGATGAGGTAATTCTCCAACAGCAGCTCTGGTAAAACTATTTAATCAAACAGGTCATAAGAGAACGCTTGTATGTTAGTACAAGGTTCCAGAACAAGGCTGTAGATGAAAGATAACACCTGTTTTCGTTTGTTTTCTTCCCTTGGACTACTTGAAGTCCTGATTTTACTTTGTCAGATCTGCCATCAATGGGTATTGAAAAGTTTATTAGTTAGTAGATTGTTGGTAGTCAATTTATTGTGTAGAGATCCTAACATTAGGTTGAATGTAATATAACACAACATAAAACATTTTTTGCAGAGCAAGCTACAGAAAATGGCAAACATATACATAGAGAAAAACTGCCATTTTAAAAGGAAAAAAAACTGAAACATTAAGCACTCAGGACATATTAATAAGTAAGGTTTGGGACAAAATGAGTAGTAAAAAGACATGACCCTAATTAAGTTCTACTAAAGTGACTTCCAGGGTCGTATCTAGGGGCAGGCTAGCCATGCCATCACACGTGGGATGTCTGTAAATGAAATAAAGGGGGGCACCCAGTAGGACAACCCCATTAGGTCACTCTGCCTTCCCCCAGGCCGGCTACATTCAGCTGAACTGTACTGGATATTCAGGGCTCCTATGGGTGCCCTGTAGTACCAAATTTTTTTCATTAAATAACACTATGAGGCAGCATTATTAATGGAAATAAGTTTGGTCCTACAGGGCTTCCATAGGAGCCCTGTATATCCAGTACTGTTTAGGTGAATGACGCATCAGTGTCATTCAAGCACTGCGCCGCAGAGAAAGGAGCAAGAGGAAGAAGGTAAAGGTAAGTAAGTTTAGAATAGGCTTTTAATAAAAAAAGTTGTTAATATATAAGGAACACAATAGGAGGCTGAACATATATAAGGGGGCTCAAAATGAGGCTGGGTGTATATAATGGGCACAAAAGGAGGCTGAACACAAATAAGGGGCACAAAGGGAGGCTCTCCGGATGTCCTGTGGTTGCGGTTCCGATCAGCATACCATTTATAAAAACAAAAATCTAAAATTGCTGCCATTCAAAATAGAGACAGCTGAAAAGGAACTATCAGCTGTCTCTACTTCTCAATGACTGCCACCGGTGCGGGGACTCCCACCAGCACAAAAGGAGGCTGGGCAGTACTTGTGCCGCTGCCCAGTTTAAAGCTGTGTACAAACCATTTGCACATAGTGCAGAGCGCCGTTTTACCCATTGCATGTCTTACTGGCACATAGTGCCATTGCCCTGTTTTAACCATGTGTACATTCCATTTGCACATAGTCCAGTGCACCGGATTACCTTTAGCACAATTTACTGGCACATAGTGCCGCTACCTTGTTTAACCCTGTATACATTCCATCTGCACATAGTGCAGAGCACCGGATTACTCTTAGCACAACTTACTGGCACATAGTGCCGCTACCCTGTTTTAACCTGTGTGCGGTCTTAAAGACAGCATATACGCAATCTATGTAAGAAAAAGAAAAAAATGCGCATGCGCAGTAGTCAAAATCGCAAAACACCGGACATATATGTTATACGTCCGGTACTCTGCATATGGTCTGTTGTGCCACAGCCCAAGTCTTCCCTGTGTATGCTTCATTTGAACATATTGCAGTTGCCTCAGAAAATTCCCTTGCTCTTTCCACCGGAACAAAGTGCTGTGGTTCAGGTTAACCCTGTGTTCTCCCCTTTTGCACATAGTGCAGCAGCTCCTGTGACATTCCATTTGCATGTAGTGCAGTTGCTCTGGGCCAGCCTTTGTTCCTCACCAGTGCATTGTGCTGTAGCTCTACTCTTAATTGTGGGTGTGTTTTCTTTCTGCTCTCATTTTCAATCCCACTTCCTCTTTGGCCTTTTTTTTAGAATTTACCTTCTCTCCAGTTTTGCTATCCTCTTATCAATAGGGTGTTTGAGTCCTTTTCCACATACTGGTACTCTGGGGTTGGTGACCTGCTACTTGAGTGGAGCCAAGTCCATCCCCACCGTCAGGGGCTCTGGCGAATTCAACCCGGTAGTTAGATTCCACACCCTGGAGGTACAGTACGTTTCACCCTAACACTAACAAGTGTGACTTATGCTGCCATAAGGCAGCCTTAAGTCCCACTTGCAGGTCAGTGGTCCGTTCGACCGCTGATCCGCTCGTTCTTTCCCCTGGCCACCTTAAAAGCCATCAACTAAGTTCTGTATGATGGTAGTTACGTTAGTTAAAACTAACATAAAATCTGGAGGGCGCATGCATGAGTGACAACAGAGGACAAACAGGGAGAAATAACAACAGAACAAGTGAATACGAACTAAGATCAAAAAAAGCAAACCCTAATGAAAATGCCCCCCGCCATAAAGAACAAAGACAAGAAGAAGAAGACCCAAAAGAAGGAAGTAGCAAACAACATAAAGACTGGAAACCATGCCAAAGAGAACAGAGGTACGGAGAAGGCAATCAAAGAGAAGAAAATAACCGAAACTATAGAGAAAAAAGTTACCATAGACACAGAGACGATCACCGACAAGATGACTACAACAGAGATTTTAGAAATAGACCAAATATGGAAACAAGTGTGACTTATGCTGCCATAAGGCAGCCTTAAGTCCCACTTGCAGGTCAGTGGTCCGTTTAACCGCTGATCCGCTCGTTCTTTACCCTGCCCACCTTAGTGCCCACCTTAAAAGCCATCAACTAAGTTCCGTATGATAGTAGTTACGTTAGTTAAAACTAACATAAAATCTGGAGGGCGCATGCGTGGGTGGGCTATCGTTACGATAGGCCGGTAAACCTGCTTTAAAAGGAAGAGACGGGCAGCAGGCAAGAGCGCCAAGCACCTCACCAACAGCCTAGAATCTACTCTGATTCACGGCACTTGTCTTACCTTATGAGTGGGCTATCGTTACGATATCTGGATCTGGTCCACGGTTATTTAAATTCCATGAAGAGTTTGTGGGATTAATGTGGACCAGCTTCAAGGTTTGAAAATAAGAGGAAAGTTTTTCCCAGGTGTAACTTTCCTCTCCTATATTCAAATTCTGAGTCAGGTCTTAACTTAGTATGTAAGAAAAACTGAAAAAGGCTCATTGATAACCTTCACCTAGGTAAATAAAGGCTTTGTGATAAACTAAATAAATTGGTTCCACTTGGAAGTTGAAGTCCACTGGGACTCAAAACTCTTTTTTATTAATGCTCATTTGATACGGTATAACTAAAGAATTGAGCTACTTAAGTATAGCCATAAAATACTTGTTGATATAAGATTGATATTTTTATTGATATTTTAAGCTGTGATAAATAAAATATTGTTTTTTTTTATTATTTTCTATTTTCCATCTCTTTGATTTATTAACATGATAAAGTTATTTAGCGCCACTTGCTAAAAATGCTACAAATGAAATGTAAAAGCTTTGTGTTTACAAACAGTATATTTAAAAATCCCACTGCAACCAAAATTGTGGCTAATCGTAATAAGATTTTACATAATGAAAATATGAGAAAATGAGTGTGAAGATTTAAACAAAGAAATACAATGTAGTCAGTACTTCATATATACAATTCATTTTCTTTTTCAAAAGACTTTTTCAAAACGGAAAAAAAAATTGTTTTCTTGCTTGTAATAAATCCAAATATAGTATTGTAAACTTGTAGGCTTTCATGATAAATTCTACACATTAAAATGATAATGCATTCTATGCAAGTTTGCAAGTGTGATAGCTAATTTTCTTATCTAATTAACAACTCTACTATTATGAAGTTTCCTGTTATGAAAAACCGGTATAGAGTGTGGGCAAAAAAATCATTCCAGAAATATACTGGAAAATATTGCATATCTTTGGTTTTATTAAAAGTTAAATTCCTGAGTTGAAGTCAGATATTACAAGTAATACTAAGAAATATTTCCATCTCTTATGGCTCCTGACATGTTGTTCACCTCTGTATTTTCATCTAAAACATTTACAGTTACTTCATACAGTGAAATGCTACATCAAACATTTTATCATGGATATCTCTTGCTCAATAAGTCGTTGCTTGTGGGAGTTTCAAGTGAATCCCAAAAATGTGCTAATCCAGATGCAACGCTGTATACCATCCCATTAAAAAAAAATTTTGTGGCTCATAACAATCTATACAAAGATAAACCTGATCAGCTATGTACCACTAAACCCAGAATGAGCTATATGGGGTTATTTCATTAAGGTGGCTGAATACAAAGAGGTTGTAGAAAGTTATTGACAATCAATTAGGTGATACTTTAGATATACTCTGATCCCCCCATCTTTGAAATAGTTTTAAATGGACTGGTTGGAGACATCCTGTGCAAAAGAGCAGAAATTTTTTTGGGGGGGAAAAATACACCAACTGTATACCAAAATATACGCACACAAATTAAACAATGTTTCCAATCTACTTCCTGGTATGAAACCAGAACGCTCCTTAACAATTCCACCTGTACAGGCTATCTCCAACCTTTCTTGATTACATAGCTATCATCATTAGGATTGGGTTAGGACACCGAGAAGGTCTGCCACGGCTTGGAAATGAAATCATTGCTAATAACCTTGGGGTAGATCCAGACCCCCGCACGCTTTACATGCGTGCAGGGGTCCGTAGTTCCACAGCCGTAGTGGGTAGTGCACGCCTCCTGCACTCATCGCTGTTGGTAGGAAATCTGAACACTTATATTTCCAGATTCCTACCTGAACCTTTATGACTAAGTGTGCGGCCAGTTGTAACTGAGCTTCCCTTGCCCCAGAACCTTCATTTACATGGCTATCCCCTATATGGAGGGGGTAGAGGCATCATAAGTAAAGGGTCTTGCCCCTTCATCATAAGTACTAACATGTGTAAGTTTGTTAAGTATGTTAGTACTTACACACAGGGAACATCTGCCGCGCGTGCGCTGATGTTCCCTGACAAGTCCCCTGTCGGCTGGAATTGAGAATCCAGCCCATTATATTTTTCACTACAAGACCAAGGACAAGAGGCTGAATCCCCTTAATTTCCCCACCCCATATTCCTCTCTAGTTGTAATGGATAATGTTCTGTTCACCATATAGGACTGTCTATTAATGGCAATGCTTTCTAAAGCAAGATGTTCTATAAAAACAGAAAAATAAATTAAAACAAAGCATTTTTATGTTGTCTCAATTTGATCATCCATATGTTACACTCTTGCATTTAAACTATTTTACATTGTTCATGTGATGTAATAAACATTTTATATACTTTTCACTTCAATAAATACAAAAAAGAAAGAAAGTTTCACATTATTCATTGGGATTTTTACATGAAAACTTCTGAACATTGGTGAAGAAAATGTTTAGACCTTCCTTGTAAATTCAGTCACACCAATTGCCTACTCTACCAATGGGAAAGCTATGTGCATAAAAGGGGAGATGGGATTTTATGTCACTGGTAAAATAATTACAGGGCACAGCTGTTAAGAAATCAGATTTACAACTATATTTAATTAAGACTTAACTTATATATTATCCTCCCTTCTTCCCCACTCGAAAGAACACCACCAAATAAAAAACACAAAGAAGCACAATAAAGCCCCAAGCATCACGTTCCTCATACATAGGAAAACATTGCACAATCAATCTCTATTGAGCTTTAAATGAGCATGGAAATAACAATGACAAAATCTGCTGGGGGCTTTTCTTTTTCAATGGACAATGTTTAATAAAATTAATAACAGTCATACACTTTTATACTCCTAAATTTAGCCAAACAACCACACAATACAAACGTTTAAGTAGTGCAAGGATTTAAAGTCACTGGGGTAGATCCAGAACTACGTTTGCCGTACGTTTATTCGCGTAGCGTATTTTCGTGTGCGTATATTCTATACACTTCTCTAGAAACACCCCTTGAACGTACGTATTTTGTCAAGATACGCTTTCCAAACCCTACCTTAACTTTTGCCAACGTAACCGCAGTGATCCGCACACGTACGTATGGGCAACACGAATTTACGCAGCTAAGCACGCCCATACTGTACACTTTAAATAAAAAACCCCCAGCCTACTTAACGTATTTCAGACGTATTTTGGACTCACGTAAAATTGGCACGCCCACACATAAGTATTTACTTGACACATACGTGAATGGTCCATACGTTCACAATTACGCTACGTTACTGTGCTTATTTTACGTCTCCGCCACACATAAATTCGCTCACAAGTGTTGTTCTGGATCTGGCCCACTGTTTGCAGTTATTTTCCTGAATATTTTCGCTTATATGATTTACATCACATTGTAGAGCACATTTTTTGTATTTATGGGCCGTATTCATGGATACGCTTTTGCGTGGAATTTCATGCGTATTTTTATGATCAGAGTAACTGCGCATGCATAGTAACTTTATTTACGCTATTTACGTTCAATTTACGCACGGAAGTCCATTAGGCACTAACGTGCTTGTGAATCGCACTTGGGGACATACATACGGAGGGGTGTGGTTGAAATTCGTACAGACAAAGTTACGTTAAAGTGGGTCGGGGAAGGCATTTAAATGACCATTTGAGGGCGCGGTTAGCTACATACGCACGTACGTAAGTATTATACGCACGTAAATGCAAATGTAAAGGTAAGGGTGCTCTATTGTGGCGGAAGTCCACGTAAACCCATCTGTGTGAGGGGAGTGTCATGGGTGTTGGCTTGCAACGTATGTGCGTATAATTGCGCACCTAGAACGGATCTGTGAATACGGCCCTATATCTTTAACAACAAATAACGAAAGAACATCCAATTGACCAATGCTTAGTAGAAAGTATTTGCAATTCAGCTATATTATAGCAATTCAGAAACTGGTCCAAACATTACTTCATTTTTTGTTTTGTTTCATTGAATAAACTTCACATATTATTACATTGACTTCTTATTTTATTTAACTACTGTATAAGGAAGACAGTGATATCTTATAATCACTTTATTCAAGTCAGAGTAAAATCGTGAGTTGTCAGCAACAGTTGGGTCATTCCACATCAGATCACCCAAAAAAAATGAAATGTCCACCACCCATCTCAGATTTTTACGAAAATATTTCAAATAAGAGAAGATGTCAAAAATAACATTTCTGTCCAATATCGCAACAGTTTGACCTTTAATAAATAAATATTGATTTTCAATGTGTTAAGCTATTTATTAATCGCGGCTTATTTATTCCAGTTTATTTGAAGTATCACGGGTGTTTATTAAGGAATCACCACAAAAGTGAGACCCCTAAGGTAACTTTTCAACCCGAATCCAAAAATCCAAACCATATCTGACTTACGTATCAAGTTACAGTGAAAATACAAGCTTTTGGAACAGAATTAAAAACGCTAGGTTAAATCAATGTTGGAAATCCCAATTTATTTTAGGTACTTAACAAAGGTATACATTACCACCCAAAAAAAGCAGCATGGTACTCTGTTTCATAGTGAAGAAAAAAAATCATGAGGTTGACATTTGATTACTGTTGTACTCAGAGCCGTAACTAGAAATTTTTGTGCCAGGGGAAAAAAGGAAAAATGATGCCCTCTGGCCCTGAATTCCAAGCCAATTTAACCATAAATATTAACTTACTGGTGCTCCTTTAAGATCTGCCCCCTGGGCGGCCGCCCCTATCACACACCCCTAGTTACGGCCCTGGTTGTACATAATTTACACAAGAAACCATGACATTTAAAAACTATACTGAAAAAGTGAGCTACCCTCCTATACAGAAACTGAAACTTAACAGAAACTGATGGGAAGGTGATTCCCTTTCCAAACTGACAGAGAAGGGACAGACAGAAAGATAGTCAATCATGGCAGCTGCTCATAGTGCATATTTGGAAGTCTTTTAAATACTGACTGCCATATCACGATCTACTCAAAAACCACTGGATTACATAGCTGGAACCACTTTACAGATAAAGAAAAATAATTTTTGATTCTGAGAACTGAAGTTTCAAAGACAAAAGGCAAAGTTTCTGTCCTGGCTTATTACCACCATGAAGTTGACACTCACCATATTCTTTGGCCAACTTCACTGACACAACTTTATATTTTTTTTTTCAAACAATTTTTATTAGTGACATTGCATGTTATACAGTAAAGCATAGATTGAGATACATTTCAATGTTTCCATACATTTAAATTACGCATATATACACCTATGAGACCATAGCGTTATGACATTTCTTTTCATAAAAAACCTCTATTAAGAGTTATGATCTCTACTATCAAAGATAATTTATCACATCTTTTTGCAGTGGATGCTGGAGTTGCATGAAGTCTAATAAACCGGTATAAACAGTAAACCTGGGAAACGATATCAAGCAAATTAAACATTTTAAGTTTAAGACAGCCCAATTCGCTAGTATTTCAACTGTTAAATGAAGCTATAACAGAAGAGAAGGCCACAGAACCACACACCAATTGTTTGTCTCCCGATCAGGAGGGGTTATCCTCTAAAATCAGGAGTGGACCATTCTCTATATCACGTAGTATGTTTGATTGTATATTGTATTTTAGTTTTTATTGAAAATGACAAAGTATCGATATATGATTCCCATATATCAAAAAAGTGGGGGACCTTTTTCTGCTTGTCTAACTAGGTCTCCATCCAATCCATCACGAAAATGTTATGCAATTTTTGTTTAAACAGTGCAAGCGTTGGTGTAGTAGTGGCACAACTCTTAAGCTTTTTCTGGCTCCTTTTTTTTGTGAGACAAGAAAGGATTACAGCATGTTTTCTGACACTTTTCATAGTATAACAGCAGTACCTTTTCATGATGGTAGCAGACTGGGGTTCCAGAATCACTAGTTGCTACCTCTGAAACTTCAGTTCAGTCAGTATTTAAAAAGACTATCATATGTGCCCTTTGGAGGAGCAGCTGCCATGATTGACTATCTTTCTGTCTGTCTCTTTCTCACTTTCTCTGTCAGTTTGGAAAGGGAATCACCTTCCCATCAGTCTCTGGTAAGTTTCAGTTTCTGTATAGGAGGGTTGCACACTTTTAGTATAGTTTTTAAATTTCATGGTTTCTTGGGTAAATTATGTATGTGTTACAACATTAATCGAATGTCAACTTCATGATTTTTTTTTTCTTCACTATGAAACATGCTGATTTTTTTTGTGGTGGTAATGTATACCTTTGTTAACCAAAAAAAAATTGGGATTTTTAACGTTGATTTAACCTAGCATTTTTGATTCTGTTCCAAAAGCTTGTATTTTCACTGTAACTCGAAACAGAAGTCAGATACAGTCATTTGGTTTGGATTTTTTGGATTTGGAATGAAAAGTTATCTTAGTATCTTAGTAAACACTTGTGATACTTCAAATAAACTAGAATAAATAAGCCGCGATCAATAAATAGTTTAATACATTGAAAATCAATATTTATTAAACTAAAGGTCAAACTATTGAAATATTCGGTCTATACCAGGTTACCTTCAATTTGTAGGACAGTGAGTGATCCATGGACCATTTCTTTTACTGACGCTCTTAACCCGATTTTACTCTGACTTGAAAAAGTAATTATAAGATATCAGTGGACCGAACTGGTGTTTACTAAGCACTACATAGTTCAGCCTGTTTTCTCTCATAGACTGTAAGTACGATTTCACCAGAGTGCTGCACATTATCTTCATATGAGATACTACACGCACTATAAAATCTTTTTTCTTTTACAGGGAAAGGAGCTATTGGTAAAGATGGTTTTCAGATCTGCTTTTTTATTTGCAATATTTAGTCTTAGGGGCTACTAGGAACCCCATTCAAGGAACTACATGACTATAACAACCGCTGAGCGCTATTGGAAAGACTGCTTTTTGTGTAATGATGTTTGAAGCTCAACTACAGTCATGAAATTCCATTATTCCACAAGAAATCCAATCAGGTGATGTTTGTTGAGAAATTGATCTAATTTATTGCTCACAAATCATGCTGTCATCTTAGTCAATGATCCTCATAGTATAGCAGCATATTTAGCAGTTTGCTAAATATTTAGCAGCTGCTTCTGCCAAATGTTGCTCAACAATCACATTTCTCTTAGATCATGCAAGACTTATCCATTAGTCATGGAAGGTAAAACACTGGGCAGGTGTGCCTGCCCTTGTCTGTAATGCATGATTGGAAGTTTATTGCTGAATTACCCCACAGGAACTACAGTTCTGATAAATCGCATTACTAATTTAGGGATTAGTTATGCTGTAGACTATACTAGGGGACACATTGATTATATCTTTATATTATCTACTTAAAAGTATCCAATTATTTCTGTTACATTTACAAAAAAGGATTTTGAAGTAAAAACAATGACAAAATTTCAAGCACACAGAATTTACGAACAGATTAAAATGTTTGCCAAAATCTAATCTTGTCATCAGCATCACTTGTCCTATTATTGGTATAAATGCCACATGTTACGCCAACACTTACTAATATTCTCATCTCCTTTGTTGATCTAACAACCTCTATGCCCACATCTTCCAGGAAAAATACAGATAAATTGCTGATGTGGAGCATTTTCTGTCCCTGTTTTATCTATGTCTATCACATCAGAATGTGAATCACCCAATTTGCCTCATCACACATAAATGTTTCATGTTCCTATTTAAATGACATTGGCACTCCATTTTGTTTACTAAGCACTATGCTGTGTCTTGCTTTTATGCAGAATTGCCATTATATTTGACCATTTTCTTGATACTTCTTGCCTTTTAGATATTTAAAGCACTAAAAAAAGATCATTATGTAGATGTAGCATAACAAGTGTTAGTAAAATATATTGACTGAAAAAAAGAAAATAATATCAACATTTTTACATTTCTCCAGTATCTATCTATATAAAAGCCATTCTGCTCCTCACCGTTATACGCATGCGCAGTTGTGTTCACATGCTGGGACACTACTGTGCATGCCCTAGAGTGAGGAGCAGAACCGCCCCTCCATATGCCCAAGGTCCACCTGCTCCTGTCCACTCCTCTGCCTTTCATCTGTCCGGGTACCCCTCCTGCCCTCTCCTCCCCCTTTCACCTGTCCAGTGCCAGCAGGGCTCCTTTGCACTTGATTCCCCCGCTCTCCAGCTGCAACCTCTAAAACCTGGCTACTACAAATCCCAGAAGTCTGTGCGTCGGGATAATAGACAGGTTCTCCAGCTGCAACTTCTAAACCAGGGACACCTCTCGCGCTGTGTCTGTCAGAGCGGGGAGGCAGGGGAAATGTATAGATACAGCATGAGAACTACAGCTCCCAGGAGCTGGGTTTAGAGGTTGTAGAGCGCAAAGGAGAACCGCCGGCGCCAGACAAGTGAAAAAGGAGGATAAGGCAGGAGGGGGACCTGGGCATATGGAGGGGGG
>WWET01001534.1:186624-206377 GCA_011038615.1 Limnodynastes dumerilii | reverse complement strand
AGTCAGGTGATTTACGCACCTTGCGTGCGTAAATCACCTGACGATATTAAATCTGGATCCGGTCCAATACCATGAAGAAGAGGGCACCAACCAATGGAGAGATGAAAGAAAGTACTATTGTGATTAATACAATAGAGCTACATTAAAACAGAACCTTCAGAACTATCAAATCCAGAAGGATTTTTTTCAGGACTCCGGCAAAAACACCCAAGTAATAAATAATAAAATCAAATAACCAAGAGAAAAAAGAGACAAGGCCAACCACCAAACATATGAAGCATAGAAAAAAAAACACTAAAAGAATGAAGAAACAGATGTTAAAACAGAAACCTAACCTCATGGATAACACATAAAAATCCAAGTAAGCATCAGCCCCTTCAAATAACACCAACACCTTTGAAATTTATGTGAACTTCCAAAAATGTGAGTAAGTAAGTTCATTCTCCTTAAAAGAGAAACAACAAAAAAAGGGAAGCAGGATGTAAGCAACTTTAATGAAATACACAACTACAGAAAACAAACCCCCCTAAAAAAAAGTGGACACTGAGTAAAGTAAAAAGGAATCATAACGCTTACTCACGGAACCAGAAACATACTCCACCAATAGAATCAAAATGAAATATGAAATACTAATCAATAGATACCTTCATAAAGTCAATCTGACCATGAAAGAATATGAATGTCTACAAACAACCAATCCCACTATTCCAGTTTTCTACATATACATACTGCCCAAAGTACATAAGAACAAAACGCATACACCTGGAAGACCAATCATAGCCGGAATAAATTCCATCATCTTCATTTTGTCCCAATTGAATGATTTAACCCTACAACCATACGTCCCCACCACAAATTCCTATCTGAAGGACATTATAGACCTAAAATTGAAATCATAAGATGCTAAGAAGATTACATTCTTGCTACAGCAGATGTAACAGTACTGTATTTGGTGATAAAAAATCAGAGTAGAAGCAATTAAATATTTCATACGCACAGTGGACATAGAAAGGAAATATATTTTTCATTTAAAAAATATTTATTTATTCTTTAAAGATGCCTTCACAGTCAATAAACTGGAACAGCCATGGGCACCAAATTTCTCTCAAGCCACGCCAATCTTTTCATGGCCTACTGGGAGGACCAACGAGTATGGCATGGGCACCCATATGGGGCAAATTTGGTGACCTGGCTTCATAAGTGACATTTTGTTTATCTGGAAAGGTGTTTAAGAAACTCTCAATATTTTTTACATATACCTTAATGAAAATACCAAAACTATAAAACTGACGTTTGAAACCAGCAAAAAACTAGTGAACTTTCTGTACCTCATGCTCTTTGTGTAAGATGGAAATCTGAAAACAAAGAATTATATCAAAACCCACACAAATGCTTACATCAATACTTCAACAGTATACAGTCAGTATAGAAGAATACACAGAAATTGCACTGAAAGAAGGGATTTTGAAGAGCAAGTGGAAAAAATTAGGACTTTATTTTTACCAAAAGGCTACAATGAGGTGGAAATTTACAAAACATTAAAAGAAATAAAAATTCTAGAACTTTGCTATCATCAAAAAAGAAATATTCCACTTTAACACCAAATTTACCAATAATTGAAAATGAAATTGAAAAAAACCCAAAACACTGGTATATGTTAAAAAATGATCTTATACTTACCAGTATAATTTCTAATAATAACCACTTCATTTATAAAGAAGCAGATAGCTTGGGGAAAAAAACTTGTTAACAACGCAATTAAATTGGACTCAGAAACAATTTCTAAAATAACATCAAAAGGCTTCTACAGATGTGGAGTTTACCCAAACTGGCAAAAATGCAAAAGCTCCAATACTAAACTTAGCAGTTTCTATTCAAAACAAAACCAGAAATAATATAAAATAAAATATTTCATTATGGGTAACAGAAAAAACATGGTATACTTAGATGATTGTCAATGTGGTAATGTTACAGTTGCAGCGGATCAGGCCGTGGAGTCTAACTAGGAGTCTGGTCTTCACTAAAGACCCTGATGGTGGGCATAGGATGGGCAGGAGCCCCTGGCTGCTGCCTCCGTCTAACAATAAAGAACCAACACCCAGAGATAGAATAAGGGTGAAAGTAACTCTGAAAGCAGGGTAGGAATAAGGGAGGAAACCCCTACCACCCCATTCATCTCCACATTGCTGTTGTCTACCGCACTCATGGCCCCACCTCCAAATTCATTGATAACTTTTTAGCCTGGCTCCCACACTTTCCGACCTTCCTTCACTCATCCTTTGTGACATCAACATCCCCGTTGACATCCCCTCTGACCCCAGCACTACCAAACTTTTCTCCCTCTCCTCCTCCCTTGGTCTATGACAGTGGACTTCTGCACCCACCCACAACCTGGACCTCGTTTTCTCCCGCTCATGCTCCCTGTTTGACTTCTCCATCTCTCCCTTCCCCCTCTCTGATCATCACCTTATCTCCTTCTCCCTCCCCCTCTCCGTTACCTAAATGTATTCTCTCCCGACAGAAACTCAACTCCCTTGATGTTGCAGCTTTTACCTCTTCCCTTGATACCCTTTTCGTACAGATTTCCACCATGTCCTACCCTAACCTAGCCACCTCTCTCTACAACAAGATGGCTCGCATAAGACCTTTGTTAACCAAAGATGCCAATAAAATGCTATTTCACTCTCCTTCAAATGTTCCTTCAAGACCCACTTCTTCAGGCTAGCCTACCCTTCCTCCACCTAGGCCTACCTACCCTCCCCTTCTCCATTCCTGTGTTTCCTGTTTGTTTACCCCCTCTTCTTAGCTTGTCAGCTCTTATAAGCATAAGTCATCACCCCTCCAACTTAATCTCATTATTTCCCACTTTTTCTATCTACTGTCTCCCCTTATTCATCTGCTTCATTGTTCTTCTGTTTTGGTACTGTACTTTATTTCTCCATTATTTTGTATTGTATCGTATTATTTTTATGAATTTGTACCCTTTATGTTAATTATTTTATATGTAATTACTGGATTTCCTTTTGCCCCTGTACGGTGCTGCGGATACCATGTGGCTCCTTATAAATAAATAATAATAACCCACAGAGAATGTGGAATAATACTGGGTAGGCAAGATGTAGAATGCATGGAAGAGACAAACAAACAGTAAACAGAGACAAAGGCACTCCCTCTCAGAGTCCGAGCTCAATCACAATGGGAGTGGGAGTGGGAGAGAGAGAGAGAGAGATAGAGAGCGGGAGTTGGAGAGAGAGAAAGTGCGGGAGTGGGAGAGATAGAGACAGAGAGAGAGAGAGAGAGTGCAGGAGTGGGAGGGAGAGAGAGAGAGAGAGAGAGAGAGAGAGAGAGAGAGAGAGATACAAAGGAAAGACTAGCAGCAGGGCTGGAACAGAGGCAAGGATCAAGGAGGCAGGATAAATGGAGAGGCAAGGTAAGGGAATGAAATAGGGCACTCAGCAATCGCAGAGAAAATCACTAGCAGCAAGAGCAGGAAAACAATTGCCCATTTGGCACACCAAAACTATTTATTGGCATTGACAAAACTGGAAATAATTGAAGAAGGAATGACATAGGAGAAAGCCTTGCAAAATGAGAAATGCAATGGCTCTATGAATTAAAAACACTTTATTCACATGGTTTCAACACTGAATTTAAACTAAAGCGGTTCCTGTAAGGATCACATAGTTCAATAACTTTATGACTATGCAAACATTTCTCAGTACAGTGATCCATACCATGTTACTCAGCTTTATATACACTGTAACTGCATTATAAATTATGTATAAGAACCTGTAGCTACTTGTATATATTTTATTATTGTTTATCAGTTTTACAAATTTTTAATTATTTAAATATCTTCAAATCATGTCATATATGTATTGCACCTACACTGACAGATCAGCACCTAACTCACTCGTCTTGCCCCAAACCTGCCCCCCATTTTTATTTACTTAATGGCACCTAAGCAGAAGCTTCATAGGTGTGAATCAAGTCTCTTATGTGTCCCACTATCTCCTATTAACTAGAGCCATAATAAATACTCTCACTCAACATGGAAGTCCAAATACCAGCCTTGATAAGATCCACGAGGATTGAAACGTGTTGAACCTTTAACACACATAGAACAATCCTATTATCCAAATTTCCACTACATGCAAAAACTTTATATCTTATATGGGAGTGCAAAATCACTTTTTATTTTAATAAACCTGTTGGAAGTAATACACGAGATGCCTTTTTATAAATTGTTTTTATAAGCTTTTAAAGGTTATTAGAATACAGGAGAAAACTTGGACAAAATCCATCAAGGATTGGATGGCAAAGCACTGTGACTGCTAACTAGACTGTCCCATCACCCTGAGCCCACCACTGATGTAACTACTTAAGTTGGTGGCAGTAACACAAGATGGATACATTGAAATGCCTAACCTATAGTATCACTAATTTTTGCTCTAGGCAAATAAACAAATGAACAGCACCTGAACGGAGCAATAAAATGTTGCACAAGTGGTTACTCCTGGAAAAATTAAATGCATTAAATATCAGTTTTAAATCCACTACAAATCAGAACAGACTTCTGTCCTAGATGTTTCTGGTAGTTTGTAAGAGTAAAAGCAGTTATTTGGGTTTATATGTTTAAAAACATCTGAATTGTTTGTAGTTTAATACAAACTGCATTTCATTTAAGGCAGTGCTTCCCCATCTTTCATAATTTGAGGACCCCCTAGGGTTTCAATGTAGGTCAGGACAAGAAAACGTTATGAACTTCTTGTTTTAACTAATAATGGAAATGACTTTTATCAGTCTTTTTTTCTGATTTCTTTCACAAATGCTGTGTGGATTCAGAGTCTTCTTTAAACCAATGACTTGGACAGAGACTGGACAGAGACTGCGCTTAACTGACATGAAAGGTCACATCAGCATAGAACAGCCTCTCTCCTGTCATTATCCAACAAGCCAAGAGGAGCGGCAGGGAGAAAGGCTGACATCAGCATAGCACAGCATCTCACCCTGCAACTCCCATTGACTAAACAACCATGTGCTTGAGAAAGGGTTGCAGGTATAGAGGCTGTACTACACTGACAGTGTAGCACAGTCTGTTATCCTGCAACTCACGAGTGCTGATGAGCCCTGAATTTGCAGATGCAGTAAGAGAGTACGTATATGTTATGCTGAAAGCTCTCTCTCTCTGCAGCTCAGGGTACTGACAGGCCTGGGGAATCCCTGTGACTTAGGGCATTAATTAAGACATCCTGTCAGATGGTTATCAAGCATAAAATAAATCTGCCCACTCTAGCTACAATAACAATAAATATACAAACAGACAAAAAATATACACAAAATTGGTTAAATTAAGCAACACACAGAGGATTGCAACTGTCTATAACATCCCTGTCTGCATTGCCAGTTACCTGTTCTCAAAACAAGGATAATAACAATTGCCTTAGCTAAACCAAAAATGTTCATCAGGAGCTTTTAATGTATTGTCAAATGTACTTAACAAAAATGCCTTATGTTTATTCAAGCCATCAAAAGTCATTATGTACAACTTAAGTCATTACTGCATGACTGATGGACCACTCCATGTTCCAGCTGATGGAGGGACTGTTCAGTACTATTTTCAAATACATTACACAGTATGGGCAGCAGTAGCAAAGAGAACACTTTCAATGTATTTCTCTGCATTTCCTCACTCAAGTGCCCTATTTACAAATACACTGGCCATGTTTTACTGTGTATTTTCTTAATCTCCATTTTATGATGATTCATATTCACATTTCATGCAAATATTTTTCCTACAAAAATCTCTTGTATTACATGCCCTGATTATGCCACTTTACCAGATGCTTTAAATCTCCTTTTAAATGTCTCATTACCCATACAGTCCTTCCTTTGTACAGAAACAGAAAATGTGCCCATGATAACAAGCCATGCAGTTCCTGGGCCTCTTACAAGACCAACTGGCCTTTTTATTAAGCCATATCAAAACACACTATATACTAATATGCTACACACACATATACTATATACAATAGATTGATAGATAGATAGATAGATAGATAGATAGATAGATAGATAATAGATAGATAGATAGATAGATAGATAGATAGATAGATAGATAGATAGATAGATAGATATACGTAAGCTGGATGTTAAATACTGTGCAGGAAAAAGGTGCCCCTAAGGATAAGACACAGGATTGCTGCTAATACTGATTCTATGTGAATCTCAACATTGTTCCAAAATTACATGTAGGAATCCGTTTGTAATTCCTATAACAGAACAGTCTATGTAAATGTTAAAACTGATTTTTGAATTATTGTTACCTCTGAAAGTGCATTGCTATTCATACTGGTTTTTAAGCGGATAAAAAAAAATTCGGATACAACACATTACACTTTACCTGAGGTTAAAGTTTGTTGGTTTTAGATTAATTTAATCCTTAGATTAGAGATTACATTGGGGATGTCACATTGTTATATCACATCTTAAAAACAAACAATAAAAATGTACCATTTGTTCCTTGGAAAAATTATGATCACAGCTGCAGAATAATATTAATCTTAGAACTAACATACAAACTGTATTTAAAGTGAATACAAAATAAAGTAGTAGATCAGTGGGATACAAACCTCGCTTATGATTTCCTGAAGAAAAGGTAATATTACCACATTACAATAAAAGTATATCGTAATGTTGTTAGAGGTTTGTTTTGTTTTCTTGGATGCTTATATAATAATTAATCAGCATTGCTATTAGTTTGTGCATTATGTATTGAAGCAAAAAGCATATGCTCTATAAAACACATTGTTTCTTGAAGTTTAAGAAGCAACTTAAAATGGGGGTAGTGTACAGCAACTAAAGTCAGTTTTGTGACATTCATACACTTGGCAACATTGACAGCGTTTCAATGTCTACAAAAATGTGCTCAATTGGGTTAATTTACTAACAAAACTAAGGTCTACAAAATTATTATACCGACCTTTGTTTTGTCAACCAAACAACAATCTGTTACTGAGTCTCATACAGCAGGAGGTACCATCTCCCAATAGGCCAGTTTTATCTCTCCAGGTGGCTCAATAACCCATGCACCACAGCAATGTGGTACCGGAGATGGCACGTCGTCCTCCTCCAAATATTTCCTATTTTATCTTATTTATTTTTGAGGGGAGATGGAAGCCAAAATATTTTTCTATCCTGGGCTCCACGATGTCTAAAAAAAATCCTGTTCTCCTATCATGGACAAAAACAACAACACAAAACCATAAATATAAATACACAGCCTTTGTGTTAAAAGTTGCGCAGGTTTTAAAGAAATAAGCAGGATTCTGTAGTAAATACTACACTTTAATATCAAAATCACACAATACAACAAATGAATAAAGTAAAAAGGTCAAATATATAGATATGCATTTAAACAAGACGTGTCAAACTTGTGGCCTATGTGCCACATGCAGCTCAAACGCATATTTTTGCGGCCACATATTATTATGTGGACCCAGTGGACCACTGGGTTATATGCAGGGCTGGCATGATGCCCTGATGCCAGCAATCATGGCTGAAAGGGAACCCCCTGCTAAAAGCTGTGGTGGCTGGAGACACATGTTGGGGGATACTGGGGAGGCTGGAGAGACATACTGGGCAGCTGGAAAGACATACTGGGGAGGCTGGAGAGACATGATGGGGTATACTGGGGAGGCTAGAAACACATGATGGGGAATACTGGGGAGGCTGGAGATACATATTGGGTAGCTGGAGAGACATACCGGGGAGGCTGGAGAGTCATGATGGGGAATACTGGAGAGGCTGGAGAGACATATTGGGTAGCTGGAGAGACATACTCGGGAGGCTGGAGAGTCATGATGGGGAATATTGGAGAGGCTGGAGAGACATATTGGGTAGCTGGATAGACATACTAGGGAGGCTGGAGAGACATGATGGGGAATACTGGGGAGGCTAGAGACACATGATGGGGTATACTGGAGAAGCTGAAGAAACATACCGGTTAGCTGGAGAGACATACTGGGAAGGCTGGAAAGACATGATGGGGAATACTGGGAAAGCTGCAGAGACATGTTGGGGAGACTGGATGAGACTTTTTATTTTTCTTGCAGCCCACACAATTGTTTAATTGTTTGGCTCACTGGATTTTGAGTTTGACATGTCTGACTTACAGATTGGGTAGCTGGAGAGACATACTAGGGAGGCTGGAGAGACATGATGGGGAATTCTTGGGAGGCTAGAGACACATGATGGGGTATACTGGAGAAGCTGAAGAAACATACCGGTTAGTTGGAGAGACATACTGGGAAGGCTGGAGAGACATGATGGGGAATACTGGGGAGACTGGATGAGACTTTTTATTTTTCTTGCAGCCCACACAATTGTTTAATTGTTTGGCTCACTGGATTTTGAGTTTGACATGTCTGACTTAAACAATCAAATATATTTTGACTTTTTTCCTTTAATAATTTGTTGTTTTATGTGATTTTAATCTCTTTAAAACCAGCTATTTTTTAACACTAATTTTTTTTTTTTAGTTATATATTTATTTATTTATTTATTCATATTTATAATTGGTTTAGCACTGCTTTTTTGTCTATGTAGTTTTCTTTCAAGAAAATGTAAAATGTATCCATTACATCTGAGTTTAATTAATCAATTAATTTGTTAATTATCTATGCAGATTTCTCTTTTGTATCTGTTCTCTTATCAACTGTAAACAGATATTTAGAAAATCATTAACTCAGTCCATAAATAAACATATTTCCTCTAGATTTCCATTTACCAATACAAACAAAGATTTTCCTTTATTTGATACATTTCCATTTAAAGAGGAATAAGCAAAGTATTATTTTGGCATGATCATTGGCCTGTTTATATAAACCAATCCCTGGCTCAAATAGCAATAAAAAAACTATTGTTAAAGGAAGAAACTTGAATATTCCCTATCATTAAATATCCTCAAGCAACTTTTATTTATTTATTTTATTTTATTTATTAACTCCAACAGATTACGAAGCGCTTTAAAATTTTAAGAATCATTATAACAATACTGGGTGGTAATAGACAGACTGGTTACATGTGAGAGCCCTGTCTGCAAGTTTAAACGCTGTAGGACATTGGAGATGAATAACGGAAAGTGCTATATATCGCACAATGAGCTAGCCAGCTTGTATAGTAAAGCGTTGTAAGATCCAGTCACACAGCAGTGTTAGTAGCAGGACTGAGGTTAATTTTAGCATGGAAAGAAAAGGTTTCCAATTTGTGTTAATCATGTAACAGAAAGGAAAGCTGGATAACAAAGTAGTTCTAAATAAGCAAAACAAATGTTAAGATGTAGGCTTAAAAGTTTGGTAAGACTGTCTGAAGAGGTGAATTTTAAGGGAACCTTTGAAAATTTGAGAGTAGAGGATAGTCTTAATGGGCGAGGAAGGTTATTCCAGAAAGTGTGTGCAGCCTGGGAAAAGTCCTGAAATCAGAGCATTTGTTTAGTGTAGAGGAGAGCTGTAGTAAACACTTACCCAGGTTGTGTATCATTTGTCACACAATGATATGTAAAAGTTCCAAACATCTGAACTCCCAGAATTCCATACAGAAGCAGGAAAAATAATAAAAATATAGAGACACTCCAAATTTGTTCTCCTGAGCGCCTAGAATTAAAGACATAATTAAGTGAATTTATCACATAAATTAAAAACGTTTTAGTAGTACATATATTTAATTTATATCTATAAAATTCATAGCAATGTATTGTGTTTAAAAAAAAAAGATTGTTTAGAAATTAAATAGTGATTTAACACTGTTGGCCAGGCCAGTTAATTTTCATGAAATACAGTGTTCTCTGTAGTTTGATTTATCTTCTCCATGGCTGGAGGAAATCTGAGTGACATTAACATAAAGTCACTGGGTTACAACAGTATTCACAAAGCGAAAATAGCATTTTAACATTCAAATATATTGTTATACTTCTATGTATACAGTAACCATTGACAGCTCGACCATAAAATATAGCAGGAAAAAGCATCTAAGATCTTCCTGCAATCTATAAAAAATAATTGAATGTGTACATTAGTCACTCAGACAGCACATAATATTATTTATTAATTTATTTGTGTTTGCTTGCTCCACAGGCTTCTAAGCCACTGCCTCACAGCCCCACAATCTGGTGCTTCCCTAAACACTACTAAAATGCATGTCGTTTCTCACCTAAAACACCTCTGTATTTGTGATTAATTATCTGTTAATTAATTTCCACAACCTTACACTACAAAAAAGACAAACATTAACTTATGTAAGTCTCTGTGATTTATTCACTGCTTCATATTTAACACAAAAAAAAAGAATGGAATTTAGACAAGTATATCTCTAAGATGTGCTTAGGAATTCAGATCTTGACACATTAAAACAATGGGAAAGCATAAGATGTAGTGCAGCTAAGCCCAGTTTTAGAACTTTAGAGTTGGCATTTTAAGGAAGGACTGCAGACCTTCTATATTTTCAATTGAGAGACAATGGGGGCAAACATGCTACATAGTTCTTCCCAGAGAGACTGTCTAAATTTTGCTTCTTTTCTGTTTCCTGTCCCATTCTAGCTTGTGACCCCTGTCTGTCCCCTTATGACTTCCCTAATGACTGTTGCATAGAGCAGCTGGAGACTGGCAAATGACTGTAGTTGTGGTCAGCAGAACTATTATCACTATGCCACTTACATTTTTCAATTATTAGGCCTAAAAGGTTTACTACTGGAAACACAATAACCAACTACCTCTGAAAGCTAGTAAATCATCAAGCAAGCTACTCATTAAGAAAGCTCATTACAAAATCATATTCCTACACATAATTATATTGGAGTTCCAGAAACGACCTTAAAAATATTGCTAACATGGAATAAGTACCTATACTTTAGAGAAATATATACATGTTGGAAAGTTAAATCTCTACTGGCAAACCTAAGGCTACCAAATAAATGTATATTTAATATAGCATTTAAACCGTTACAATTACAATAGTAATTAGGTATATTCTATTTTATCATAATAAATCACATAATTTCCTTTCTTTAATAAAAAAAATAAAAATAATTTCATAATGGATCACTATTTAATATACAGTAAAATATGTGGCAATCAACTGGGTGGTATCAAAGACACATTTTAATTAAAACTACATCTTAATTAACTGAATGCTAATCAAGAAATTAAATCTGAGAACTTCAAGTAATTTTAGGGCATTTTAATATGTAATGTGACAAGTGATATGTTTAGTTTTGTGCAAATATGCCTAAGAGATAAAGTATAAATGTAACGTTTCTTTGGAAATTATTGGTTTTCACAGAAAGTTGAATTCTGATAAATTATTTAATTTCTATATTTTATTTTTTTCAAGGAATTTTGCTTTGGACATCTGTACCAAAGTATGTGATATTAGTTAGCTGCATGGACGACAGGTAATTCACATGCGGCAGCTAATTACTTCATAGACGACAGCTAATTCACAGGCGACAGATTTTCATCATCATGGGAGATCCCATGCTGTGCCACTCTCTACGGTTCCAACAACCTTGAGCTGGAAAAGTGCTGGTATCGGTAAAATCGGGGGTACCCCACGATGCTCATCACCCAATTTTTACTTTCTTTTTTCTTTTTACACTTTGGGTTGCATATTTACAGACAGCGCTGTATACACGCCAGCTATTGGTACTGTGGCGCGTGCACATTTTTTCTTTTTTACACAGCCGCAGTATAGTCTTGTGAAAATGCCACCTGCTGTCTGCAAAGCGTTATTGCAGCCTCCTTATATCTTTTGCCAATATTATATCATGGCACACCCGCAATTTGATGTATCACAAAGAGAGAAAAAAATCCTTGTAAATACATTTTCGCTATATATTTCTTACTCTATTAGTCATCATCTTGAAACAAATAAACACTGATTCTATGGAAGCAAAAAAAGAAGATCTTACTTTAAAATATTAGTTATTCTAGTTCTTGGCAGTTCAAATCGGAAATAAATACGAAAGGCTCGAATCATTATCAGAGGACGTGGAATCCGCAGCATTCCCCAAGGAGACATCTGGTCAATAACGTCTGCAATTTCAAATACCTGGGAACAAAAAGAATAATGATATCATAGGTGGTAAAGTCCACTTTTATTCCACAATGTTTACGTTTATAAGCTATATATATAGCAATTACTTTATAAAAGAATAGTACTATTGCCTTGTTTTTACATACGTCCCTAATTTTCCAAATCTAGCTACTATGCATGCGTAGTAACTATTTTACGCTATCTACGTAGTGTTTAGTTATGTAGATTGTGTACATGCGGTCTAAGACCACATGTATGCAAACTACGTAATGAAACGCTATATAGATAGCGTAAAATAGTTACTATGCATGCGTAATAGCTAGATTCTGAAAATTAGGGACGTATGTAAAAAGAAAAACGGGTTGTGAATCCGGCCCCTATAAGAGCACTGGGCCTGATGCAGACTGGAATGGAAAAACAAATGCATCATGTGTTCCATAAACCCCGCACAACTAATGGGATGTTTAGGTGCGATCTAGATGTGAACTGCACACCTTGATTGCTACAGATTGTGTACAGTCACATTACAGCCAAACAAAATACAGATATGTTCCCAGATATGTTCTATTTCCCCAGCTTTCTAAACCCAAGTGAAGGATACTTGTCATGGAATGACCAGGTTGGGTATCCATTATAGAAGCTTGGTGGTCTCAAGTATGCTCTTCTCAGTGACCAACAGGGAACAGGACCGAAGCAATAGGGACATAGAGCTATTGAAAAGAGGACTGGACTGGAACCAGGACTGAGGCAATAGAGACGCAGAGCTATTGCAGAGAGGACTGAACCTTACTGGAACCAGGATTGAAGCAGTAGAGACACAGAGCTATTGCAGAGTGGACTGGACTCTGTAGCAATGATCTGCAGGCGGCAGGTGTAGAAGGCTGATGAAGGGTTATTGTTAACAGAGGCTATTGCAGCAGGAGAGACTTGTGCTGCTCACAGCAGATAAAATGAGCTGGAGTCTGTTGTAGTTGCAATGACCTGCAGGCAGCAGGGATAGCAACAAACAAATACTAAAGCGCTAGTTGTGGTGGGACAGAGGGAGAGAGGATCCCTCAGGGAAGTTAAAGGCAAGTAAAGCGAATAGTTAGCGCTTAAAGTATATTTGATTTAATTTATTAAAACATATCATACTCTTTACATATACAACAATAATAAAAAACAGTAAATCATGCAAATAAAAGTGCTCAACCCCTGTAAATTACTCTCAGCTAGTGATCAGGTGGACTGAAAGTGAGTTCTTTGTATAGTGAAGTCCTTTGCAATATATTATATTCCGGCTGGATTAAATGATTAATACACAATATTGGTGGATTATTATTCAAAGGAAGGTTGCAACCATCACATCCAGCTTAATATGGTGTCGATATTAATGTTTTTTAATGCGCAAGGATAGTAGTCAAAAGTATGACACAGCTACTAAGCTTGAGGATGACGAATGGTCCCGAGGTAATTGGCAGGAAGATTTCCTCCTCCGTCCTCTAGGCAAAACCTCAGTCACTTGTAATTACCTTACAGGTGATGGTTAGTACGGCGTTCCACAGTATCCAGCCCTCTGTTACATAGAGACCAAGGATACTATTATGTTTTACTGACCAGGTAGATGTTCAGAAACAGGAGTGAGAGCAAAGAATTATAATGTCTTTAATGCGTTTCTTCAGGGAAACTCATTTCCTCAGAAGGTATGCATGATAGATGGATGGAGTCTCATTTATACTTTCAGTTATAATTAGTTGCAAACAGCTAAGGAGTTAACCCCTTCAGATTTTAGGGGTATACCTTCTTATCTTTCTTATAATTTACCACTTATAATTATATAAATCTTTATATATATTAATAAAAAGGTATATATATCTCGAGTCATTAAACACATTATGCAAATAGGCATATATCATTTCTAGTGAATAGATCACCAAAATGTAACTATAATGAAAATAATAAAAATAGACAAATAAAAATAAAGTTAACTAAATTATTGAAAATAATAAAGGATAATAAAAAAAATAGAATACTGAGACCAAATATAACATACAAAAATATAGATTTCACTTTAAAGGAAAAGTACAAATAACTCTTGAGAATAGAGTTATTTGTACTTTTCCTTTAAAGTGAAATCTATATTTTAGATTTAATTAGCTGAGAGTGATCAACAAAGTTTGAGCACTTTTATTTGCATGATTTATTAAATGTTTTAATAAATTAAATCAAATATACAGTACTTTAAGCTCTAACTGTCCGCTTTACTTGTCTTTAGCAGGTGTAGCAGACTGATGAGAGGCAATTCCAAGGCAGAGGCAGCAAGTGCTGCAAACAGAAGGTTTGAGCACTTTTATTTGCATGATTTATTAAATGTTTTAATAAATTAAATCAAATATACAGTACTTTAAGCTCTAACTGTTCGCTTTACTTGTCTTTAGCAGGTGTAGCAGACTGATGAGAGGCAATTGCAAGCCAGAGGCAGAAAGTGCTGCAAACAGAAGTCCAAGGTAATTGCAGTCTGCAAGCAAGAGACATTATCCAGTAGCATTAGTCACAGGAGAATTCCAGCTGTGAACCATGGGAGCCAGGCTACAAGTAAAGTTCAATAGTTGTTCTGGCACTGTTTGCACAGTGCCCAGGGTTTAAATAGTGCACTCCTGACAAGGATTGGTGGTTCAGGTCATGTGACCACTAGAGGCAGAGTCTGGCTGGCTAACTCAGATCATGTGGAATCTCCAAGATGGCGGCGCACATAGCATGGAGAAAAACACTAATGGAGGACAGCAAATGATTTCTGAGAGTGAATGGACATGGAGAACAGGCAGGTATAGACTGGAAAAAAACCCTTTGCAAGGGAGAAACATGGCCAGTCGCTGCAAGGAGGCCTGAGAAGGTGGCAGCAGACGTGGTAAGTGCCATGTTTTGTACAGTACTTCCTTGTTATGTATCAAGAAAATTGCCTCAAAATATGTATGTAGTGGGTCTAAACGCTAGATACTGCAGCAATTCAACCGTACCGAGAAGGGTCTACTACCTCCAAAACTCGACAACAACTTAAATAGAATCATGAAGGGGAAAAAGGTGCTGTAATAAAACTACCATCTAATATATATACGAGAAATATTTTACAAGAATTTTATTTAAATAAATAAAATAGTCAGAAAGAGGAGGATGCTGACATAAAAAATCATATGTAGTGGGTACACTGAAAAATCCACATGCAGAATCATACATGTCAAACATGCAAGTAGTATATGAAGGCAGGAATGTCCATGTAAAGTTGGGCATACACTAGGACGATTATCGGTCCCAGAAGGGGGTGGCCCAATAAGTGGGACGATTTCCTACTAGGAAAATGTCCCTTTATCGGCAGCATACACCTCCTCTGCTGGGACCAATAGGGCTCTCTATGGCGCTGCTGTATATCTATGTACAAAGCTGCTTCACATAGCGCAGCTTCGGCTGATCCCTGTCTGTACTACTCCCTGCAATAGCTTCTGCTGCATATCTGTGTACTATGCAGTTCTGACAACTTTAAAGTATACCTTCACAGCTGTCAGAGCAGCTTTGTACATAGATATACAGCAGCATCTTTAAAGAATAGGAAGACTTTCAGATAGCTGATTGTCTTTCTTAAAATATCGGGAGCTCGATAACAAACTTATTTAAATATCAAATAATCGTAGCAGAGCATTTCTGGAGTGTTTATTTGATGTTTGAAAAATTGATCCTGGCCCCTAACTTCAGCGATTATTTGCCCAATCACCCGATAATTGGGTGATTCAGCAGATAATCACTCTAGTGTATGGCCAGCTTAAGAAGAGTAAATCCACAAAATTGCATTTATGCTTCATGCCAACACCTTATTAACAATGCAGCATTCTCATACCTTTAGCACTTAGTCAGAAAGGTAAAATGCTAGCTAGTGCTCTGAAATGATATAGGCTGTGAAGTGTAAGCCTTCAGCAACTTTCTGAAAATAGACATGCCCTGTAATTGGTGCAAAGATTTAGCCATTACACAGTGAGTGTACAGGAAGTCATAAAACAGCATAATTCTCACATTTTGGATTATATTAATCTCCTGATATTTTGATGTTCTTTAAAAGCTACAGGATAAGTACAGATGTAAATTATGTTAGCCATCACTACCCTAAAGGTGAGCGCAATAACAGTACCATTCTGTTAGGTAAAACTCCCTTTAGGAGGCACTTGATAGTATGATTGCACAAATAAATCCTGCTGCATCTGGATAATATATTTTACAATATTAAGATTAGGGCATGCCAGGATATGTTCTGGAAACCTTACTGCCCACCCTGAGTAATAATGTTGCCCTGCCGGTTGTTGTGTCGACTGTCAAAATGTTGCAAACAGGTCAAATTGTCGACGGATCAAAATGTCAACGAATGGGTTTTATGTTAGAATTACATATATATTATTACATTTCTGAATTTTCTGCATTACATCAAGTTTACAGATGTTACAAACAATTGCTAACTTAATAAACAGTTGACATTTTGATCTACCAACATTTTGACTGTGGACGTTTCATACCAGACCCCAATGTTGTCCTTAAAAATGATGTTCCCCTACATTGATGGCCTTGATGTAATTCAGGTGAGCATTGTAATTGAACATTTAGGATCCTTTATGTCAGTAAAGATATTGGGAACATTAGACTAATAACTGAAACTAGCTTTTCAAATGTGTGGTGATATGCAAGACATTTTTAAATTGAGATTATTTTTATACGAAATTAGAAATAAACATTACCTGAAGAACTAGGGATACCCACAGACAAAACACCATAAATCCATCAAAAACACACCACCGATCCTTCACATAGGATGTATCTCCCTAAAATGAGAACAAACGATCTTAGACAACCGAAATAACACATTTTTATTTTGTTATGGTTTTGAAATGAGATAAAGTATATTTTTTTACACTATAAAAATCATTACTTATACATCTACTACATATTACATGCAGCTTCAGAACCAGATGAGATATAACCCCAGTAATTGGTATAATGCCATAGATATCTTTAAGACTTTATGTTACACAGCTATGGGCTATTCCCCAAAACATCCTCTATTAGTCATATGGTCTATGCCTTACAATAATCTATTATTTATTATTTCTTTAAGAGGATAGTTTTCCATAATTTATATAAAATTATCAAACCATATATGAATTTCATTTGGTATTACAGAAACTGATGATATTTCGATACATATTTAAATAAATGTTTTTGATGGATCAATTTAAAACATGACAGGCAGATGTTCACACCAGTGTCAAGAATTTTGATTTATTGTAGGTTAAGGATAAATAAATACAATATCTACACATAAAATTTGGTTGTGGGAGGAAATACAGACAGCTATCACTCTTATCAATAAATGATACAACTATATGCTTGGAAGAATTTCATGCATTGCCTTCATTTGATGATACCATAGTAACAACAATCTCATGTTCATCTTGACTTCCTCCTAGTCTAGCTAAAAGCAATCCTAGCCTCACTAGCACGTATGCTTATTCAGTTACATATGCAACAAATGCAAAAACTGTTATGTGCTGAAGTAAGAGAAAAGTACATAATAGGTAAAACTATTCATTTAGAGTTATATAAAATGTTTTAGAAATAAGACTTGTCATGCAGGGTTTTCCATTCAATACATTTTATATATATATATACATAAATGAGTGCTATGATGCAAATTATACTATCAAAACTTTCTTCCTCCATTGTCATCTAGACAATTCCCCAAAAAGAAGAAATTCTTAAATATGTAATCCTCTAACATTACAAGTCACATGTGTAAAACAAAAAAGGGACAAGAGACAGTCAGGAGCGCTAGTGTTATCATTGTAAGTTGCTTTTTACACTGCTCACAATGAGAAGAATGCTGCCTTCTATAGTGCTGAAGAAAAATACACAGTATCGTCTGGAGGATTTTGTATACAGTGTTTCACTACTAGTAGCCAGGCATATTACTATCCAGAGTATCCCCTATGCAGTGCTTTAACGCTGAAGATCACATCATTTTTTTCTTCATTACAAGTCACATGTCTAGATGTATCAATGTTCATTCTTTAATATAAACAGCATAAATCATGAATTATGCATTTACCTATTTTAAAATCTCCATAATATTGGATTTTGATTGTAGCAATACAGTATACTAAGCAATTATTAGCAACTGAGCTACATGGATTAGAGAGTTTACAGGTATTGTATCAACAGCAGAATCCATTATTACATTATTTCCTTATTTGTTACAAAATAACTTTTGTTTCAGTTACTTTATTTTATCTATAAGCCTATGATATTGTGAGGTCTAGTACTATCTCCTATTGTCCTGCTGCAAGGTCAGTGTATATAATAGTGGATGGTACTTACAGTTTATATAAAACATGCAAGACTAAAACCCCATTTAAACCTAATGCTTTAACAACAAAAACAGATTTTTAACAATTGAACACTTAGTTGGTGACACATCATATCTTTTGTCCAGCAGCAAGGTTGATCAGAAAATATTCCCTTTTCTTAAGCCTGGATCCGGTCCTTTGTCTTCTTTAAAAAACTTTATAAAAACAGCCTTGATACATATTAACGTACATATTAATATTTTAACAAAATGACCAATGGCAGAAATAGTTTACAGCACTTTCAGGCTACAAAATATGAAATATCAGACAGTATAAAACTGTGATATATGGTACTATTCCAGTTAGGCTAAGTCTATATAGGGAACACCTAAAAATACACTGGGGAGAGGTTGTTAATATTTCATCAATAATTGCAAATAATTTGAAAATTTTGAGACTTGGGGTAAATTTACTAAGCTGCGGTTTTGGAAAAGTAGAGATGTTGCCTATAGCAACCAATCAGATTTTAGCTTTTACCTTCCTATTACATACTTAAAAATGTCAGAATCTGATTGGTTGCTATGGGCGACCTGTATTCAAGATTTATAAAAAAACAAAAACAAAAACAAATGAAAAACAAAAAAAACCAACATGTTGTAGCTGATTGCTTAGTTTAGTCCATGTCATGTAACATGAATTTTTATATTTGCACAAAGAAGACAGCACACAATAACATGGCTATTTACTTGGAAACAAAATTATTCAAAACAACAGCTGTTATAGACATTTACAAACAAAAAAAATCAAATGAAATGTGTGATAAACATGAATTTTGTTGAATTAAGTTGATTGCTATATTATAGATAGCAAATGCTGAGTAGAAATAAAATATGTGTGTTGCTTTATGTCAAATTACAGGATGAAAATACAAGTGTTATTTGGCCAGCATTTTTTTTTTAAATCCCTCAGTTAGAGGTACAAAGTTATGGGTTAATACAGTATTTAAACTGAACAAGTATTTAAGGATTTAAACAAATTTAATCTGGTGTGATTTCCACTAACTCTCAATATTACCGATTGTAAATGAAGCACTTACGAATTATTTGGTCTGTAACTTAAGTCATTAAAATTAGTAAAGCCTAACCATAATAATTAATAGTTTAACATTTGTTTATTCAAATCCTTAGTACTCTGGGATCTTTCTAAGAAAAAATACAGGCCTTCATGCCATATTTTATAAACAATCAATTATAACATTTGTATACTTTTAACTTATTATAAAAATAATGATTATATATATATAT
>WWET01001534.1:163231-173827 GCA_011038615.1 Limnodynastes dumerilii | reverse complement strand
GGTTTTACGCTGATTGTAAGCGTAAAAACTGCCATTTGTACTTACTGCGCATGCATGGGGCAGATTATACGCTCATGTTACGTTCTGAAAATCTTTGCGTATGGGCCTTAATCGTAACCACTTTGTATTACCGATCATGGGGGCGTGCCTGCCATACGAAAGCCGTAACCACGCACCGAGGGCGGGGTGAGGCATTTAAATTGTACAGTATGGGCGTGATAAGCGTTGTTAATACGCATTGAACGTACGCATGGACGCGGGTAAGAACACAAAAGTTAGGGTAGGGTTTGCCGAGCGTATGGATGCTAAACTAGGTACGAGCAAGGGGAGTGCCTATTGCCGTGCATCGGTGGTACGTTCGGCGATAATACGCTACGCACAACAGCGTAAGTCTGGATCAAGCCCATATACACAACACAAAGAGAACACCAGTGACCACTATACAATGCAAAGAGTACAACAGTGACCGCTATTCAATGTATAGAGTACACAAGAAACCACCATACAATACAGAGAGAATAACCCTTTTGGTAAAGGGTTAAATTTAAAAATAAAGTTTCCATGTCTATTCAAAATGACCACATGTAACCTCCCTTTTTACTGCATTCCTTTCAATCAGTCCTTTTCAAAAGACATTATTTCTCTGGTCTCAAGCATGATGCAACTGCCAGATGAGAGGGGTTTTTCAATAATCTTTGGTGGTTTTTCTGTCCTCACAGATATCACCATATAGGAAAGTAAAAAAGGGAGGGAAGATAATAAATGTTCCCAAAAATGTTATATGCACGTAGCATCTTAAAATTCAGAATAAAAAAACTACAAATATGACAAATATTTACAAATAAAAACACACAAAACCACATATAATGGAACCAATACCCAGGGTAGATGGAAAGGCAATTTAACAAACAACATGGACAGAGGATGTCACTGGTCACGAGCATAGTGATGTCACTAAAATAAACGTGGCACAATTGGTAAATTCCAACATAAGACAACCAAAAGTGTGTGCAATCTTATTGGTGATAAAGATACAAATCAACAAACAGTAGGGGCAAACTCTCTAAAGAGGCTAACCGTGAAAGTGCCAACATCAACGGTGTACTCCAAGCCTCTACTCAGTTCCAATATTAAATCTTTATTACAATCATAAGCATACAATAGTATTATCAGTACACATTTCCATGAAAAAAAAATTATAATTTTAATAAAAGTTAAAATACACTTTGCTACTGGTGCACTACAGGTGTTACAAGCTGCAATCGTAGTAGCGTCCCAACGTGTGGACGTTACCTCGCATGCGTATAACGGTGAGGAGCAGAATGGCTTATATATATATGATAATACACACACATATATGTAAATTTATTTTTATTAATATCTAGGCTTGTCAAGTGAAAAGTAAAGGCATTGGGCTAAATCCAGACTTAAGAAGGAGCTTGAAATTAAGGACCTGATTCACACTTAAGAATCTTCTTAAAATGCCCACCTTCACTAACCTTAACGTAGTAACGTTGGGGGGACTCCCCCTCCAGCGTCACTACGCTGTTCCTACAGACGCCAGATCGTTGATCCTGCATGTTAAGATTAGGAAAATGGGGAAGCCATTGCGAAAGCCCAGGTCTTTCCTCAAGAAATGGTAGTATGTGAAAATAGGTTTCAATTTAGGAGGAGTTTGCAAGCGCAAATAATCAAATTGGTTATTCCAGTCTTCATTAAAAAATGTGCTTTTAGATTTTTATTACATAGGGGCTTATTTAGACTTAAGAAGGAGCTTGAAAATAAGAGGAAAGTTAATCCTGAGCTAAACCATGGTGATTTCAGGGGGAGTAAAGTTAATTGTATTCTTTGCATGCAGGGATATATCTTTGAATTGCTTACTGCACACAGATACTGACCAGCTTTACTATTACACTGTTATTTATACTTGGGCCGGAAAACATCACCTCTCAACTCTAATACTGTTTGCAACAGATAAAATATGACTCCCCTGCAATCACCTTGGTTTTACCACTACTTTAGATCACTGCTGTCTGCTCACGGCCGTTAATTGGAGCACCTGAACCTACATGCGGCGACGCCCGCAGGACAGACTCAGAACAGTGCTCCATCTCTCTGTGTATAAACCAAAGTTTGATCAGCAGAGATTTTCACAATCAGTGCCTCGCAGAAGACCGTCAGTACAGTGAGTAAACATACTGTATCTACACCGCTGTTATTCGGTCAGTCGGCTGTTTACATTCACCACGTGCAGCTGGCTAAAATACCATTCCATAGACACTTACCAATTTTACATGGATATCGCGCAGACTTGTATCTCTTGGTTATCACAACAAGTTTAGCGGGCTACATCGAATCTTAAATATTGAGCCTGCCTCGGTGTCTGTCGTGATTTATACAAAGTTCTTTTACAAGCTCATTGCTTCAATCATCACTTGGACATTGCACTCTTGTGATCTGCATACCCTCAGCTAACCCCCATTTGTTCATTGTGTCAGTCACCGGCCCGGACTTTGTGTTGGGGGGTTTTCTGTTTATTGGAGGCTATTTGGGGTTTACCAACAAATGCAAACTGCTTATTGAATGTAATGTAATGCATATTGCACTTTCAGTCTGATACATTGTTTCATGTGTGGCAAATATTAGCTTATATCTGTAGCTTCAATTGTATATGCTTATGTTTTATGCTGTTTTTTAAAACATTTTTTTTTACATTAAATGTGGTTTACCAAACCTTTTTTTATCATTCACTAGCAGCTATCATTATTGTGTGTTAGGTTGTAGGAGAGCGCAGCTAATAACAGTTTTTCTTTATTGTTATTACCCAGTGTTGTTATAAAGATTGTTAAATTGTAAAGCGCTACGTAATCTGTGGGCACTATATAAAAACCTGTTAATAAATAAATAAATAAATAAAATGGGCCCTGGTGTTCAGAGGGACCCCATGCAATCCACTATTGAGGAGTTGAGTAAGAGACAGGGGCCCCCAAAAACATGAGTATACCGGCCCCAAGATATCTGTTGCCAGGCCTGCACATGTAAACCATAGCCGATAGATTCACAAACACGGATGTCAGACTTAGGACTGATGCCCGCATCGGTACGGAATGAGCCCCACATGCGTGGCTAGAGGGGCAAGACTCTTAATGCAAATGAGCTGCACACGGACTACTAATGTACAGTATGGGTGTGCCAACAGAGGTAGGACTGATTAACAAGTAGGAGTGCCTTGTACGGAAGTTGATGATCAATATTGTTTAGTGTGAGGCCATCAGTCATCACTTACTTATACTGCTTTCACATCACCACGGGTGAAAAACCCAGGTCTTTCAACCAGGGTTTATCCTGGTAGAAATGCCAGAGCACAAAAAATAGCCACCTTTTAAGTCCACAAAAACCCTGGAAATTCCCAGGTCTGACCCTTTCAGATCCCCATGAATTTCCCGGGATTTAGTGTATTTTTAACGCGGCAGGGCATGATGATGCTTGTAGTGCTACAAGCATCAGCATGCCCAAGGATGCCAGGGCATGCTGGCGATTGGACAACCACAAGCACCAGCATGCCCTGTCATCCTGTGCCCACAGTGGCGTTTCATTGTCCCCATTAGAACTCTAATAAAATATAGGGCCGGCCCTTAAAATAAAAAGAAAAAACGTAACATTTAATGCACCCCATATATAAAAAAAATTTTTTACATTTTATAGTGCTGTCATTATAAAAAAAACTAAACATTTAAGATCCCAAATATTATAACAATAATTACATTGAATACCCCAAATAATAAAAAAAATATACATTTAATAATGCTTATGATATAATGCATGAAATAAATAAATAAAATCATGACATTAAAATGATAAATAATAAAAAGAAGTACTTACCAACTTGATCTTCCAAGCTTTTAATCCATAGGGGGGTCTTTGAAAAAAAAACCCTATGCCATGGCCACAACTCATGTATATCCTTGGCTAGCCTGGGAAATCCCATTTCCATGGTGACCAAACATGATTACATTACCATTACATTTACTTATTTAACTGTATTGGCTGTTTGTGTTTTTGTAAATTTTTGTTTTTAAAATGTTTATGAAACTCTCCATATGTAGTGGATCATTGTATTTCTAGCTTCATGCAGTATGCGTTTTCTTAAGGGACATGAATAATCCTATTTAAAGTTGTATTTGAATGTCACTTTTGTATACATATGTTAATGAGAGTACATGCTGTGTTTAGAAAAGAAAACTCTTTACTTTACCAAATCCTGATCAGTGCATTTAGGACTGTATTCACGCTTAAGTAAGTGCAGCTTTTTCCGTGCGTATTTTTAGGTGCGGTTTAATTGCACATGCGTAGTAACTTTTTTTTACGCAATCTACGTTGGATTTCGGCACGAAAATCCATTAGGTGCGGACTTAAATCCATACTTAGTGAGATACGTCCATACGGGCGTGCCAGTCCTCTGTAAGTGGGAAGTTAAAAAAATAAAAAACTTTTCAAAATGTTATCAATGTATTTAGTTACGTATCTTTTAATCATAAGCAATTATAAGTACCTAAACGCATGGCTGATTTACAGCTAATTAAGTCCGCACGTACATAAATATACAAAGCAAAGACCTTCGTAACACTCCCGACAAAGGGGGAGTGGTTAACTGTGTTTTTCTCTGAATCGGTATTGCGGATATTTCACGTGCGTAGGTTCGCAATTTTACTCTTAACTGTGAACCAGTCAGCAGTGCTCCAAGAGTGAAAGATGGAGGTATTGAACAGATAGGCAAATACAAAAAAAAAGAGAAAAGTCAGCAATCGATTGTGTAGTAAGTATGGTTAAAACATAAGCACTACTAATAATATGCACTTATATTTAGAATGCTGGAAACCCTTTCACTCATCTGGTCTATGGCAAAGGTCCCCCTTCATAAGTGTGTGGGTTGTTGCTGGATATCTGCGCTGTGTAGTTTGTCCTACTCTTCTCTGTATTGATGCCTGCTAGTGTGCTGGCTGCTAAGTCCTTCTGGTCTGTGCCTCCTAGTGACTAGATAGCCTGATGGGTTGGAGTCAGTGATGTGCATCTACTCTGTTGAACAGAGTCGCAATGTTTCCTCTAAATGATGTTGGAGTGTCTGTTGACAGTTAGGGAATAACAGCATGTAGTCAATTCAGCATCCCAATTTGGAAGATTCAGGATTAAACACCCATGCCTTAACAAGAATACAGTAACCTACATAGGGACCAGCTTTAGTTTTGCATAATTACTGCTCTTACTTCTTTTGGAAAAGTTATCTTACTGGATGAACATGAGATCCAATTAATTTAAAAAATGTTTTCTAAAACTGTGTATCTCCCAGCATTTTATTTTAAGTTTGTTTTTAAATATTACTATAAAGAGTAGAAAACTCTATCTCTTCTTAGGCTGAAACTTGGAAAAAGCAAATTAATTCTAGAGCTCTCAGACATCCCTTCCCCCACAAAAAATTATATAACAGTATTACTAGGCCTGCAATTATTTAGAATTGCTCTGTTCTTATGACATAAATAAATTAGATTCCTCAGGAAACATATGAAAGGGTTTCCCCGGTTTTTTATCACAGCAAGATAACTTTCTCTATTCATATCTCATTCCCTGGGGTCAGTTCATTTCCATCTCAGCCATCTGGATTCAATTTTTTTTCTGTGGGAATCCCTTTTATGCAGAGATTTTTATCTGTGCCTTACATCTGCAATGATATTCTGCTGCTGAAAGTTTCATTTTCAATTAAAAGCTTTCTGCTGTAAAAGTAATTGCACTGCATCAAATACTTTAGACTGCTACTAAAATTATGTCCTTCAAACATTATTTTTCATTATATCTAAGCCTTCAATTCCATAGAGAGAATACATATTAGTTTATTTAGTATAATGGTTAGGACAGGCTCCTATGAAACACCAACATTAGCCACAATGGACCAGATTCAATGCTAAACCATGTTGATTGCAGGGGGAGTTAAGTAAATTGTATTCTTTGCATGCAGGGAAATATCTTGGAATTGCTCACTGCTTGTTATTTTGACTTGGGCTGGAAAACACCATCATTCAACTCTAATACTATTTGCAACAGTTAAAATTTGACTCTCCTGAAATCAACATGGTAACTTTCCTCTCTTAATTTCAAGCTCTGAATCTGTTCTAATGTTGGGTCCATTCGTATTTACATATACAGCATGAATGCCATCGTTTGCAAATCAATATCAGGCATATTGTGAAAGCACCATCAAGGCGCTGAGGCAAAGGGGTATGTCCTGTACCAACAAAGAGGTGTCTTTTGTAAATAGCTCTACCCATGGGAGAATGTAGTGCTTTCAGGAAAACTATTTGTTAATAAATATGGACTGGATCTTGCATTATGTATGAGGGAGAGGCGAGTGAACTCCCCCTGTCACTCCCCTCTCTCGTGCAGGCTTTAAGTTAAACATACTGATTAGCGGTCAGTACAACCGCTGATCCATGTGTATGCCCCTAACCCAGCTCCTACTGTATAATTAGAATCCCACCCCCGCCCATCTTTCAGAATTTGTGCGGGCAGAGGGGAAGAGCCGCACAATTGTACGGAACAACTTACTGTTCCATAAGAAATAAATCCATTCCATTCCATTCAATAGAAGTTACTATCGTAAAATGAAAGTAACATCTGGAGGGCGCAAAAGTGGCCTAACGGACGGACCTGTCAGCATAAACGGCAGTGCCCACTCACACATCATCCATATACACCTTAACGAAATAATGACACAGAGATATTTGCTGCGATTAAAAAGGGCACATAGTTTATTAAAGTGGGGCCAAATTACAATTGATGACTATATTAATTTGTCATTAAGGAGTGAATAGGTGGCCGAAATAGCAGATAGGGGGTTCAGCACATTCTCCTCAACAAACCCCCATAGATCAACTCTTTTGACCTTGGCACCCCCTCGAAACCGGTCTTCCAGCAAGAACACTAAGAACAATCAATCCCGTTCATAACTGCACACCCCAGCACCTGGAAGGTGGCAGATCCTAAGGACCCAGTCGCTAGGGTATGATGTCCTCGCATCAATCCAGGGTTGTGTTTGTTGCCAGAACGGTTCCCCCCTTTTCCCCCATGCGCCAACACCCCCTTTTTGCTTACTGCCTCCCCACTGCTATCACCCAACCATGCACCATCAGGAAAGGAAAGATTCAAACATAAACATATTAAAATCTAAGGGAGGGATATTCTGCAATAAAGAGGCTGCACATCCTGTCCACTACCATGTAAAAAACCTCTTAGCCCACTCCCACCTCTTTAACCCACCAACCCTTAGTGAACAAATATTTGTAACCACTGTGAATAGTAGATCCACTGACTTTTTACTAAAGACAGAAGTAGGTAACACTGCTGCTGATTAACTAGAGACCAACGAGTATTCTTAATTTCTGTGTCCATTACTGAAGTTATCTTGTCTTAGCAAGATGCAAGTCTCTGATTACATCCTGGCATCCATGAAAATGGCCTCCATAGACATCAATGCAGGAAAATGGGACATTTCTAAATTCTGCCATCATACTAAAATGACTTCTGGAAACCTAATCAGCATCAGGTAGATTGCCAAACACTTCAGGGAGATAATCCACTCTTGTGTTATATTTAAACAGTACACATTGGGCCAGATCCTGATCTACGTACACTAGCGGTTTTACGCTAGCCGCTGCTGTAAAATTGCCTATTTGTATTTACTGTGCATGCACGCGACAGATGTTACGTCACGTAACTCCTAACGTACATACCATCAGCGTAATTATGAACAAAGGGGCGTGTCATCCATACGACACCCGTAGTTATGCTTTGTAAGCGGTGGGAGGAATTTAAATCGTACAGTATGGGCCGGGTTAGTCCGTTACGTATGTGAATGCATTACTTATGCTTTGAAATTTTACATTAGGGTTTGGGAAGCGTAAAACAACCAAAGTACGTACAAGCGAGGTGAGTGCATAGAAATTACGCTAGTGTAAATAGGCTACGCGATGTAACATAACAAGCACTTAGGTTTGGATCTACCCCATTATATATAAAAGGCTGATCCAAAGTTAGGAGTAACTGTACAATATGGTGGAAATCTGCATCTGGACAAACCACCTTGCAATGTGAGGGGGTTTTTTTTGCATGCAGAGGATTTCTTTGTGCTTTTGCTTAATGCACACAAACACTGACTATCTTTACTTTTTCATGTCTAATTTAAAACTGAGCTACAAAAGATCACTTCTCAATTCATTCTTTTTGCATAATTTTAATTTGCTTCCCCTTCAAGTTCAACATGGTTTTGACAAGGTGCAGACTTGTTCCTTTTTTTGCTGTTACTCCCAACTCTGGATCAGCCCCACAATATGTAAAAGAAATAATATATAACCTGTGTACTACAGCAGAACAATTTTTATATAGCGCTGTTACCATTTCATATTTTATATTTTTTATTGTAGGCACCAAAACAAAATCTTAGGGGCCTGTGCTTCTTTATGAGGAACATAAATATAGAATTTACATGTATGCGGATGTCCCTGATTTTTGGTTTCTAGAATACAACATATTCATGAGCTCATGGTACACACAAAAGACCTCTGAATACAGAATGTTTGATGTTTTGATAGAAGAGAACAACAGCTGAGCTTATTCGGTACTTTCAGAACATCATTCCATAGTTTCTTGAACATTGTTATGTGAAAAGATACCAAGCCAAGAGCTACAGAAAGGTCAGAAAGTCAAATGTAAATACTTCATTAAACAATAAGGAATATATTCAGGTATTTGGCTTACTGACAACAATCTCAAGTAAGTTTATTCATTGCAGCAGTATGGTTTACTGGGAAGTTTCAACCTGGCATCATATAATCTTAGCCATACCAAAGAAACAGTTTTAGCCTGCATAGCTGTAAGTCTTCAAAATATCCCTGAAAATATCACAGTGGCATTTATGTGGTCAGATGGACCTGCTTCACAGTTTAAGAATCGCTATGTTGCAGTTTCCCTTCCAGTATTATATAGCAAGCATAATTTGGAACACATCATTTGGAACTTCTTTGCAATATCACATGTCAAAGGTCCAGGGGATGGAATTGGAGGAGCTGTTAAGAGGAAAATCTGGATTGCAGTAAAACAGAGAAAGTGCCTTGTTACTTGTGTCCGTGTTCAAGTCTACATTACTGATGATCCCAAAGTCAATGTGGAACAGGGACCTTGGAGCTTAACTGTTATCTGCACTCCATTATGTATTGCGGGCCAGAAAATGGTTCTGGCTTCTTAGAACCACCTACTAGAACCAGATAGGGCCAGTACTGATTAAAAAAAGGTGACAGACAGTTGATGTGGGATAACTGACTGGGACAGGTAGATTCTTTTCAGCTCCCTTACATCTGGTGAGGGGAAAGAGGGAAGGTGAGGACAGGGTTCTGTTTTGTTTGTTCTCATTATAATATGGACTGAGAAATAGCCATACATATCCTACAAGACAAAGGAGTTTTACAAGGTCATGAGATGACATTGGCATTAACAGGATGAGAAAGATGGAGAGGTCATAAACGAGGATGCCAAGACAAAATAATTACATTCTAATACGTGGTTCACAGCTTCCGAATCAGACCTAAAAACGACTATATTTTACGGGTATTCATGGAGTCACAAGTACACAACAATTTTGTTTTGTAAGCATGAACTACGTATAATTCACCAAAAGAAAAAAAGAATAAGCTGCACTAGTATATAAAAAATATCACTAGATGTTACTATCCAGATTCTAAACTTTACAAGCCTATACACAAAACTTTTCACTAAGGAAATCCTAGTAGATGGCCGTATTCAGAGATCCGGTTTTGAGGATAGCTGCATGTGTAACTTTAGTTACGCTATTTTCGTTGACTATATGCACACACGTAACAGACGTACATGTGAATCACACTTGGGGACATACACATGGAAATCCGACGCACGGGAGGCATTTAAATGAAAGCATGAAGACGCAGTTATCAAGAATCGCACGGACGGAGCACATATACGCACGTAAAGAGCAGAGTGGTCTAGGGACTCATAAGTCCCCGACAGCACGTCCGGGAGAGGGGAGTGTCGGAGTTGTTGGTGGGTGTTTCCTTGCTCCGGCTGTGCGTATAATTGTGTACATAAAAAATACGGATCTCTGAATACGGCCCAGAGTCTTTAAACAGGTGCACACTACAGTAATATCGGCAAGAAAAAACTTCACCTCATTTTAAAAAGGTAACTTTTATTCATCCCAAACAAAAACTATGAAAAATAACAGTAAAATCTTTCTATGAAAGTATATGTATAAAAAAAATCACCCTGCTAATCGGTACAGCACTGTATGATACATACAGTCAGGTCCATAAATATTGGGACATCAACACAAGTCTCATATTTTGGGCTCTATACACCACCACAATGGATTTGAAATGAAACAAACAAGATGTGCTTTAACTGCAGACTTTCAGCTTTAATTTGAGGGTATTTACATCCAAATCAGGTGAACAGTGTAGGAATTACAACGGTTTCTATATGTGCCTCCCACTTTTGAAGGGACCAAAAGTAATGGGACAA
>WWET01001534.1:148746-162621 GCA_011038615.1 Limnodynastes dumerilii | reverse complement strand
GGCTAGGTAGTGGAAGGGGTGGGTTAGTGGATAGGAGTCTTAGGGTTAGGCTGCGGGGAGGGAAGTCTTAGGGTTAGGCTGCGGGGAGGGAAGTCTTAGGGTTAGGCTACGTGGAGGGAAGTTTTAGGGTTCGGCTACAGGGAAGAAAGTCTTAGAGCCAGATTTACTAAACTGCGGGAAAGGAAAAGTAGAGATGCTGCCCATAGCAACCAATCAGATTCTACCTATCACTTTCCTATTACATACTAGAAAATGTCAGCTGATTGGTTGCTATGGGAAACAGCTCCACTTTTCCATTCCCTCAGCTGGCCACAGGCCTTGGTACAGGTCAGTGTTTTTTATTTAATCATCAATTAAGTTTAGTAATATTAGAAAGTATTTTGGAACCAATAAATGAGTTTATTTATATACAAAAATTATTTTCATTACTCCTTTTCCAAAAGGTATAATATTAAATGAAACAGACACAGGTGTGTGATCTGTGAATATAGGAATCTTACATATGGAAAGTGTAAATGTACAAGTGGAAGGTTTCGTTCCACATTAAAGATTGACGATCATTTTTAAAATATATTTCCTTGACCTGATCTATTTTATGCATGTTGTTGTATACCACACTTTAATGCATTGGTCATCTGCAATCAACCAGTCATACACATTTGTAATGTTTCCTTCTAGCACAGCATGCTACAGTAGTATTTTTACTTCTTCAGTGGTTTCATGTAGTGATTATATTTGATAATGATAATAGCATCTAAGCAAACACCTGGCTTACATCTCAACATGGCAGTTACCACAGTTACTATGTATGAAAAACACATTTAAACAAAATAAATAAAATAAATTATAAAAAAGAAATGCCTTAAACACAGGAAAATGTGCCACTGATTTTTTTCAACCAGATGTTAGCTCTCATTTGCTTAAATACACTACAAAACTGATAGTCTCTATATTTTTTTTTTACTATAATTAGACTTATAATAGCTTATTTTTATGGATATTTTTGTGTGCGTTTGACAAGATTAAATACATCTTACTTTTCTCTATAGACAATATCAGAATATTTATAGAACATTTAGTTTACTATTTTATAGTTAACTAGAGCATGTGTAGTATAGGATATGTATAGTATAGGCAATCAGATTATCTCACTATCTTCAGTAAAGCCAATTAGATTATATGGATGTATACAACATAACCAATCGGACGATCTGGATGTTTACAGCATAGCCAAACCAAAAAATCAGGATGTGTTTAGCATAGCCAATCAGATTACTGAAGTTTTAACTTCGAGCAATGACAATGGACTGGATCCAGACCTTGTTAAGTGCATTAACTTAGTTACTCCTGGGTTAAACCATGTTGATTGCAGGGGAGTCAAGGTAATTGTATACTTTGCATGCAGGGATATATCTTTGAATTGCTTACTGCACACAGATACTGACCAGCTTTACTATTATGAAAAAGTATATAGGAAATGACCGCACAAACCCTTTATAATATGAAGGAAAAAACTCCAAATAGGGAGGTGCAACAATAAAGGTTTTAATTAATTACAGAAAGAAACAAAAGGCAACTCCAGCGATTAGCTGCCAAAAGAGACCTTTTTAATTTGTGCACTCTTTTCCTTGTACATAAATTAGTCACAATCGTCAACATCAAAATATATAAATATTTATTTTGTACAATGAGCCATCATAATGAGAAAAATTCAAGGTGAATTAAAAATAACGATAGGGTAGAAACCCTTACAAATACATGCAGCATGGTCATAAATTTAGGAGCAGGTGTAACTAAACTAGGACACAATATAAACTGTCCCTAAATACATATATCTAGTGACCTCACGGTCTACTCTTCTGCTCCAAGTGGGGCTTATCTCTCCCTCCCTATCCTAACTACGGACAGATAAACAAAGAAGGAGGTATTGCATCCACATACAAGATTGGGTACTAATTTACGCATGGGACAAATTTGAAAGCGTGCTTGACATTTCTCAGGCATCAGAAACGCCTAAAAGTGAAGTTTAAAATGTTATAATAAAAAAAAAAAAAAAAAACAATCCCAAAAGCTTACCTTAAGATCGTGCCTGTGAGACTGTGAGAGGTCTCTTCTGCTGGCAGCAAGGAGGTCACATGACACACTGTGATGGGATGTCCCATTGTGACTAATCGTGTTGCAGAAACGGAGACTTCCTGTCTCTCTCTGTGCAGAGGATGACTCATAGCCTTCACTGACAGCCTGTCAGTGAAGGATTTGTAAATTGCTGGAGGGGGAGAGATACTGCAGAAAGTCCCATGCGTAGATATACGCATGGGACAAATTTGAAAGCGTGCCTGACATTTCTCAGGCATCAGAAACGCCTACACAGGCGTTAACGCGTTCACTGATCTTAAATATCTTGTGGAAGTTATTTGTTTAGGATCAAGCTCAATGTCCAGATTTGTGTTCCAATTAGATTTATTTTGTCACACAGCTGAAAGCAGAACTTTACTGTATATGCTATAATAAACCTTTTAATGAATATTTTTATTTTTATAAAGGATATACTGATAAAGGACCTGATTCACACTTGAAAACTTACCTAAATCCGCAATACTGATTCAGAGAAAAGAAAGAAACTGATTAACCACTTCCCCTGTGTCAGGAGTGCAATGTAATGACGTAAGTCTTCCCTGCGTATAATTAGGTCCATGCGGACTTTATTAGCTGTGAATTGCCCGTGCGTTTAGGTGCTTAAAATGGCTTATGATTCAAAGATACGTAACTAAATGCATTGATTAGGCTTTGGAAAAGTAATGTTGTTTTAAAAAATAAAAACAGCTCATACTCTCATTAACATATGTAAACAAAAGTAACCATTAAAAATACATCTTGAAATAAGAATAATCATGACATTATTTACAATACACATAAATGCATACTGCATGAAGTTAGAAGTAAAATGATCCACTATACAGTATATGGAGACTTTCATAAAACATTTAAAAAAAAAACAACACAAACAACATATACAGTTAAATATAAGTAAATGTAATGGTGTTTGTTGATAAAATTAAAAGTAAAAAAAAAACCAAAAATCATAAACTCTAAACAAATACTGGCACCTTTACAATGTTAAAGTCTTGCACAAAATGTAAAATCAGCATAGGATTAAATAAACAAGCCTTTATATGTTCCATTTGTTTCATTTAAAAAACACACATCCATTGATTATAAACACGCAGCAGGTGTGGGCTGAACTAAGTAAGAGCAGACGCATGGCCTCACAGCAAACAATACAGTTCTTCAACTTACGAGTGGTCAAGGGCTACCTTAACTTTCCTGTGCGTATGTTATTGTATGCAAGGCACTCCTAATTGTGAATCAGTCCTAACTCTGTTGGAACGCCCATACTGTACATTAGTAGTCCTTGTGCAGCTCATTTGCATTAAGTGTCTTACTCTTCTAGCTAAGCATGCAGAACTCGTTACGTGCCGATGTGTGCATCAGTCCTAAGTCAGACATCCGTGTATCTGAATCAGTCGGCCAGGGTTTCCAGGCGTATATTTGGGTTCTGGGCATGCACAGTTTAACTGATTGTAAAAATACGCACGTAGATTCTACACTTACGGACTCAACTGATGACATTGTAATGGTTTGGAAGATAAAGTGAATGGGCCTGATCCAGACTTACGCTGGCTGGCGTTACGCTGGCTGCAGTCAAACCGCCAGCCAGCAGCATAAGATCGGCTTAAAAACCGATCTGCGCATGCACTGGGCAGATGTTGGATCAGGCGTCCGTAGCTTCAGCGTGGTTACGCTGGAGGGGGCGTCCCCCAGTGTTACTACGCTGAGGTTTGTGCAGGTCGGTGGGTGGACGGAGGGTAATAAGGCTGGGAGGGTGGCGTTATCATACTAACGCCGCCGTCCCATCGTATTTATACTCCCTTACGCCGGTTGAAGTTAGGGTAGACTTCAGCAGGTGTAAGGGAGTGTAAATACGATGGGTCAGTGGGAGTTCCACGATGTAACGCTGAGCGTTAGAACGCTCAGCGCTACATCGTAGGTCTGGATCAGGCCCAATGAATCTTAAATTCACCCATAAAATGTCACAAAATACATTGGAATATCTTGATCTTGTACTGTATAATGAAGGAGTGAACATATTAACTAAGAATGGTATTAAATATTGAGATAAAAACAGCTATCTACATTATCTAATGGTCACCAAAGAAACTAGAAGAACAATATACCTTTTTCACAATTTTGTCACATAAAATAGAACTTCACTAAGGGTGATATTTGTTTTGAATAATTAGAGATGTAGGTAAATAGGTTTAAAGAAAGGGGGTACCCAGAGACCCATAAGATTAGTGTCAAAGTTAGACAATCTCTAATGTGTTATAAGAATAAAACAGCACAAGACAAACAGTGGGAGAGAGGGTGTGACTGCCAAGACGTTGTGTATCCTGAAGAAGCCCCCACACAGAGGGGTGAAACACGTAGATAGGAGAGCTCTTCAATGACTTGGCGCCTCCAGAATTTTTACACACTGAATGTAACTGACGTCATCCTTTATATAAAAGGCTGCCCCTAGCGACCGAATGGTCGTTAGGAGCAGCACGGAAGAAGAAGAAGGATCCTGTCCCCGCCGTCTCAAGTACCAAAGAGGCAGAGGACCGGACCAGAACAACGGGGATGTCACTGCAATCAACCGGACAACAGTCTCCGAGCAACTTGGACAACAGTCTCCAAGCAACTTAAGATTCTACTCATCAAGCAAGTCTTCCGAAGAAAGATGACAGCAAACGGTGAGTAACAAAAACTTTTATTCTTTTAATACACCACACACTGCATTCATACACAGTTAGTATAAGACACGATGGCCACCGGAGGTAAGTGCAAACATTAGGGGACATTATTAGTCAGGGAAAATGTTTTTTTTTACATTCACACTTAGATTAATGTGTTAATGTATGTTTGGTGCAGACTGTTTTTCTTTGTTACACACACAACACACAGCGCAGCAAGCTGACGCTGATATTACTACAAGGCTAAGCAATGCTTAGCCTTGTAGTTTTATCAGCACTGCATGGCTAAGCCTTTCAAGTACGCTGCACTTGTTTTTTTTTTTTTTTTAAACACACGCAATTTGCTGCGATTTTTTTCAAGGACAAATCGCAATGCTTTTCTATAGAAAACCACCGCGATTTAGCCCTTGCAAAATTGCTGCAACTTGCGGGTGTTTGCAAAAATCGCGGTCAAATCGCAGCTAAGTGAATTTGGTGAATTCATACTGCAAATCGCTTGTAATTCATGGCGAGATCCAGCGATTTAAAATCGCTGGATAAATTCGCCTTTGGTAAATATACCGCCTAGACATCAGTCTTATAAGAAGCTTACACCATCCTGGACATGGTCTGGGCTTGTAGCTGATGCACAAAGTCACATACACACTGCCGAACATGGACCACCACTTGGTATATTCAAGAGACCTGTTTTTGCCATTTTGCAGGAGTCATATTTACTTATTCTGTGGTGACATTCTTTTGCTATTGACTAATACAGCACATACAGAGTTTGTGCGCCAGTGACTATTATTGACATCAGTGCTCGAAGTGGAAATTTATAAGTGGGGGTATGGAAATTTCAGCACCAGATGTCTTGAGTTTGGCAAAGTAAACAGGTCAACAATGAGTAATCACATTGGGTACATATCATGTGGGTCATGATTTCTACACTGCACGCTTCATGTTAAGTTAAATGATCTGGTTACCGCTAGGGAAAAAGATTGATAGCTCCCCCACAGGGCCGTTTCTAGGGACGGACGAGTATAACCAACCTTATTGCTCCTCCTTTTGTGTGCCCAGCCAGCCTTATTATACCTCCCTTCTGTGTGTCCAACCAGCCTTATTGTCCCTTCCTTCTTTGAGGTAAGCCAGTCTTATTTCCCCCTCTTTGTCCAGCCAGTCTTATAGCCCCTTCTTTGTCCAGCCAGTCTTATAGCCCCTTCTTTGTGTTTCAAACCAGCCTTATTGCCCCTACTCCTGTGTCCAGTCAGCCATTTTGCCCCCCTCTTTATCTGTGTCCAGTCAGCCTTATTGTCCTCTCCTTCTGTTTGTCCAACCTTATTACCCCTCCTTTTGTGTGCCCAGAAAGCCTTATATTACCCCTCCTTTTGTGTGCCCAGAAAGCCTTATTGCACCTTCCTTCTGTGTTTCCAACCAGCCTTATTGCCCCTTCCTTCTGTATCCAGTCAGCCTAATTGCCCCTCCTTTTGTGTACCAAGCCAGCCTTATTGCCCCTTCTTTGTGTCCAGTCAGCGTTATTGCCCCCTCCTTGTTTGTCCAAACAGTCTTATTGCCCCGTCTCTATGTTCAGCCAGTCTTATAGTCCCTCTTTATGAGTGACCACCCAGCCTTATTGTCACTCCTGTGTCCAGCAAGCCTTATTGCCCCAACTTTATTTATGTGCAATCAGCCTCATTGTCCCCTCCTTCATTTTGCCTAGCTTTATTGCCCCTCCTATGTCCAGACAGCCTTATTATCTTCCACTTTATTTTTGTGCAGTAAGCCTTATTGCCCCCTCCTTCAGTTTATCCAGTCTTATAGACCCCTCTTTGTGCCCAGCTAGTCTTATAGCCCCCTCTTTATGAGTGACCAGCTAGCCTTATTGCCCCAACTTTGTGTGCAGTCAGCCTTATTGCCCCCTCCTTCAAGTTACCCAGTCTTATTGTCCCCTCTGTGTTCCCAGCCAGTCTTATAGCCCCCTCTTTATGTGTCCACCCAGCCTTATTGCCCCTCCTGTGTCCAGCCAGCCTTATTGCCCCCCACTTTATTATTGTCCACCCAGCCTTATTGTCCCTCCTTCTGTCGCCAGCCAGAATTATTGCTCCTCTCTTCGGGTCCATTCTTATTGCCCCTTACATGTCCAGCTTCCCACTCCCCCATTTCAAATCCCCATTCCCCATCTACTAGACCGCTATTAAACTTACCTTTCCTGTGTCTACCGGCTCCCTCCTCCGTGGCACTCGCTCTGCAGTCTAATGATGCTTGCATGACCTTAGGTCACGCTTGCATCCTCTGAGCAGAGCTGCGGCTGTGCACAGCACAGCCAGCTCTGTTAAAGGCAAAGCTCCCGGCGCCACACAGGAGAAGTGAGTAGGTATGGCATACCATCACTTCTTTGAGCCGGCACAGAGTTAAAATACAGTCGCTCATAGAATCTTAAAATTCTTAATCAGAGACGGATGACAGAAGTGGCGGTATTCCATACCGCCGTATACCGGCCCACTTCAAGCTCTGATTGACATTATAGTAACCATCAGTGTGTTGGGTGATCACAATCTTGCAATCATCCCATTCAGAATTTTTGGTTTTACTATTTTCATTAAATATTGATCTTATTTTACCACACTGCCTTGTTGCTATCTGTAGTACGTGTTAGGTATTTATTCCCTCCATGTTTTATTTATAACACAAAATATCTGTACTTTTAAAATCAGATCCAGTTCTCAGTAAGGCCATTCCGAACAAACCTAAGTTGTCTATAGAAGAGCTAGAAATTTGAAAACTATTTTGGCACCAAGCACTTTACATCCCAAAACATTGAATGACATTAATGATCTTCGTGTTAGGAGCTGCCTTCCTCTCTGCGCTGCCCGGGATTCCAGCTACATGCCGCGATCGGCATGTCTCGTCCGAACACGTGGGCCGCCACGTCTCTCTGCGGAGGCGTGATCCACGTGTTGCTAATGTAAACAAAGCAGTTCCCGGCCAGTTACTGTTCAGCGCTGATGCAGCTCAGCCTATCAGAGGCTAGCTGCCTCTATTTAGTCCAGTGTCTTCAGTCATTCTCTGCCGGTTATAGACTCTGCCTGTCAGACCTGTGACCTGCTGTTCTCTTGTGTGCCTAGTACCTTGCTTTTGCTTGCCTAGTGAATTGACCGTTGCTTGCCCACTTACCTTGTTAAATCCTTGCCTTGTTACCTACTGTATTTATTTCCCAGGTTCTCTCTCCTTCTTGTGTTCACCTTCCTCCCATACCTAACCTTACCTGGAGTGTTTGTCTATGTTACCCCTTTGGGGGTTCCGCCGTATATCTGCTAGTGTGAGAGTCCTAGTCTGTCGTGTCTTGTCCTGTGAACCATCTTCTATCCGCTGTGCCTGGTTCTGTGTTAATCGTAGTCCGTCACAGTCCAGTCTCTTCCGGACTGATACTATCTCCACTTCTCTTACTGCTCCCTTACCCTCATTCTGGTGTTCACTCCGGGTTTCCTTTTCTCTTCCTCGAGTCCGGTTCAACGGGGTACGTCCAGACTATTGGGGCGCTGCCAAATCCATCTCCACCATCAGGAGCTCTGGTTAAAACCACCCGATAGTAAAGTCTCCGTGCCCCGGTAGCCGACTCAGTCACTTCTTCTATTTCTTCTGTGGCCGCCTCGGTTCTCACCCAGGTAATTCCGGGGCGTCACTCCAGTTCCTTCTCTCTCCTACGACCACTTCGGTACTATACCAGGTAAACTCGGAGTGTCGTAACATTTCGGGGCAAAAAATGTGTAGGTTTCTTAACTGCACACAATGTATCTTGAGGAATCTAGTTTATAAAAATGCCTAAACATTCTCAAATTACAATGATACAAAGGAGTTTGTAATTACAAATTTTATGAATTACTTCTGGACTTATACCTACGCAAATGTCTCTGTAAAATTAAATATGTTGGTAAAACAAAACTTATTGATACGATAAGAATACTGGAGCATGTCAATAACATTGAGAATAAAGTCATGAGCCACACAGTTTCTGAACATTTCTGTAAGGTGGACTTCACAAAACGCAGGATGTCAGTGGCTCTCTTCAGGCGTTCCCACTCTCTGCCTCCAGGGAAGTGCCACTCTCAGTAGTGGCAGCTTCATGTCTGATGTCCACCACATGTTTGCCTGTGTGTTGCTGGTGCCAAACACTGCTGTCTTCTAGTGTATGGGAGCCGACATCTTGTACCTGTGCACATGATCTGCAAACCAGCCAACCAGGGCAAGTCAGGAGAAGTACATGATCTGACTATACAATCCAGAGTCAGGGCGCTCTATATAAACCCAAAGCACTGTATCCACAGTGCCAGAACAACTTGGTCATTCAAGGTGCCTGGTTTCTGTTTACTCTTTGGGGGATCTCTGTATGCAGTCTTCAGCTTGCAGCTATCAGCCTGCTACTCAGCTTGCAGCAATCAGCCTGCAAAACCACCCAGCAGTAATCAGCCTGATTATTCCAGTGAGCAGTGAACAGTCTGCAGATTACTATTCCAGCTTCTGACCACTAATGTCTGCAGATTGTTATTCCTGGTCCAATCCAGGTCAAGTCAAGTCCAATCCAGTCCTGGTCTAGTTCAGGTCAAGTCTTGGTCCATTCCAGATCAAGTCAAGTCTTGTTCCAGTTCAGTCCATTCCTGGTCCAGTCCAGATCAAATCAAGCCTTGCTCCAATCCAGTCCTGGTCCAGTCCAGGTCAAGTCTTGCTCTAGTCCAGTACTGGTCCAGTCCAGGTCAAGTCAAGTCTTGTTCCAGTCCAGTCCATTACTGGTCCAGTCCAGATCAAGTCAAGTCTTCTTCCAGTTCATATCCATTCCTGGTCAAGTCAAGTCAGGTCCATTCCAATCCTGGTCAAGTTCAGTTCAGTCCAGTCAAGCTTGCTTTGTTCAATTCCAGTCCAGGTCAAGTAAAGTCTTGTTCCAGTCCAGTCCATTCCTGGTCCAGTCCAGGTCAAGTCAAGCCTTGCTCCAGTCCAGTTATGGATCAGTCCATTCCTGGTCCGATCCTGGTCAAGTCAAGTCTTGTTCCAGTTCATATCTATTCCTGCTTAAGTCAAGTCAGGTCCATTTCAATCCTGGTCAAGTTCAGTTCAGTCAAGCTTACTTCGTTCAACTGCAGCCCTGGTCAAGTCCAGTCCAGTCAACCCTGTCTTGTCCAGTCCAGTCCAGCCAAGCCTGCCTTGTCCAGTCCAGTCCAGCCATGCCTGCCTTGTCCAGTCCAGTCAAGCCTGCCTTGTCCAGCCAAGTCAAGCCTGAATTGTCTATCCTTGCCCACTGACTAATGAGCAGGTCCTACATAAAGTCCCCAAGCTTCCGCTACCTCTCTGAACCACTGTCACGTCCCCGGGAATGCAGAACGGATAACCTTCCAAGACAGTCCGTGATAGCACAATTGTGATCCCAGTGGTTTAACTTGGTGGTAAAATAATTGAACATGTGACCTTGGGCAGTAGTGGTAGTGATCTACCAATAAAAAATTAGCCAAATAAAAAAAGGAACTGAATTTTAAACTTAAATAATTTAGTCCCCAGTGGTTTTAATGATAATTCTTTTTATAGGCCGTACCCTCTTTTTTAAGCAGTAGAAATACACGAATCCAGAATTATTTACATTTTTAACTAGTTTATTCACTGGTGCAGTCATCTGTTCTTTTGCACAAGCAAAATAGGATCCACTGCCTACAGAGTTTAGACACTTGTTATCCATTTGACCAATTGGAGATCCAAAATTAAAGCTGGATACACACTGGAGGGTTATCTAATGATTATGGTGCAGATCAGATAATTGTCAGATAGCTTCGACTTCTTGCCAGCGTGTACCCAAGATGCTACATAATCGTTACAAACTGCAGTGATTAAGTTGATTTGATTTTTTTGGAGCTCCTAATTTTTCCAGTCAGCAATATCCCAATGTCTTGAAAAAAAAGACACACAATCTTCACTGCTACAATTCCTATTCCTATTTCTGCATAGAGCTACCTTGTAAGCAAGCGTATAATTGCAGCTAAGGTTTATTTGAACAGTTTGTATAATGTTCCACAGGAAACGAAAGAGCAGTGTGTACTGGGCATTGTTAAGCAGGTCACCTTCCTGGAGGAATCTTGTTATGACCCACGTTCTTTTGGCACTTTTACCTGCACTTTTTAATGGAGTTTATTTACACCAGTTTTATTAGGATTTCAACCAGTGTGTATGTGTATTAGTGTGGTATTTATATGGAATTTTAATTTTTGGTTTCACTCCATTATTGACATTCCCCTCCCCCTGAAACTGCCCAGCGCCTGATTACACAGTTATATATTTGTTTACATTTTTATACTGTATATAAACAGAAAATAATAGCAAATAAGTAACCAATATAACAAATTAAAATGTACAATAAACAAAAAACACAAACTATGAATGCTGAACATTGTTAAAAGTGTCTCTGACAAGGTAGCTAAGTGCTCCCTGAGAACTTCATAGGATCAGGCCAAAGGCCCTTCACATCCTTTCCTTTCTATCTGCCTGAGAGGGGTGTACTAGGAGAGACAATGCATACATTTGGACATATTTACGTTCACTGTCTAATCTTGCCTATTGGTGCATTTAATGATTAGTTATACGCCTGACGGGTGTGCACAGGTTACTAGTACTATTTCCTGACTTCAGTCAGGCCTCTATATTAGACCAGTAACTGAGCAACTATTTTGTTTTCTGCCTGTAGCCCTGTGACATTTTTTTTTTATTTTTTTTTTTGCCATATGTAAACTGACCTGACTGGTGGCCTAAGAAATGACATCTAGAAGATTTTGTGACATTCAGAGACTGATGTAGATAGAGTTTGTATGCCCCCAAAAACAAAGCTAGTTTAATCATTGTAAAAATAAACATGTGGAAAATAACACAGCAGGCTATGCTACATGCTTGGTTATTAGGTTTAGAATGACACAGTTAAGGGGACACATAGCATAAGGTCCATGTGAAGAGGCTGCCTCTAACACTAGGCTATGATAGGCTGGCATGGAATGTGGTTTCCGGTCTGGCCGGCCCTATTTCATACAGCCGCTAGCTGAATGGTGGCAACATAGAAAATTGCTACAGCGTCTGTGTTGGGTTCAGGATAAGGTTAGGCCTAAAGAAGGGACAGTTAGGGTTAGGCTTTCGGAAGGAAGGGTTAGGGCTTAATTGAAAGTTTAGGGTTAGGCTGGGCTGTAACTAGGGGTGTGCAATAGGAGCGGTTGCACAGGGCGCAAAGTCAAAGTGGGGTGCCAATAAGTTCCTTTTTAAGGTTAAACTGAATATTAATGCAAAGTTGGGGGCACCATTTTTCCTTCTGGCCCCTGGCGCTAAAACTTCTAGTTACGGCTCTGGCTGCAAGACATTTAGGATCAGGCTGCTTAAAACAGGGAGTCAGGGAAGTATTTAGGGTAGGCTAGGATGCAAGTGCTTACCAGTCAGCAGTCAAATCTTTAGGACTCCGGGAGTCGTAATGTAGAGTGACGGCAACTGTAGGCAATTGCCATTCAACTGACGCACAATGGACCATGGTACTTGCAAACCCCACCCGGCTGGCATACTATCAGTCAGTCCTAGTTTTTGTTACGTCTCTAGGAGACCTGGACGCTTCCTGTTGGCTGGAACATAGCGCTGCGTTCCAAAGCGCGCCTGCGTCCCAGCCAGCTGGGCTTTAAATCACCGGCGTCCCTGCACGCGGGCGCCGGTGATAGCGTGTTGTGAGCTTACCTGCTGTGTTCCTGCCGAATACCTGGTAGTGAGTGGTCTGTCTAGTCCTTGTACGGTCTGTATGCTCTTTTGGTACTTACCTTTTCCTAGAGCTATTTTTCCTTTCTACTCTGTGGGAACTTTCTCTAGTAACTTACCTATTACTCCCACTACCTGAGGCTTGGGCTTGCCAGATTCTGGCCACCTTGTTGGTATATTATACTTACCTGTTCCCATATACTTACCTGTGCCTTTAGTCCTCAGCTGGCAAAATATTTGCCTTAAGTACCTACCTCTGCCACTTTAATTTAGGTACTGTTTCTTTTATTTTGTCTTGCCATAGGTTGGCTATGTTGTTTTGAGTGCAACTATTATTTACCACTTTTGTTATACTTCAGCACGCCACATAGTGGCAGCGTCCTATGCTGACCCTAAATATCACTGCCGTGGTATCTACTTTACAAGTTATCTCAGTACCCCAGCACGCCACATAGTGGCAGCGTAGTGCTGGTCCACCCGCTACTGTATTGGTGGTACGATCTACCTATCTCGGGTAGAAATATTACTCTGCTTATCTTTATTTTAGTACGCCATAGCTCTGGCTTAACTTCTGCTCGGCCTTCATTACTTTTCCTGTGTATGCTTTGTGTGAAAAGAAACACTTATTAGCATAATCCGATTGCCACAGTGCTCTTATCCTTTTTGTTGGTCTTCTTATTATTTTCCTTTTCAGTGAAACTGTGCACCTAGGATAGTGGCTTGTTTATTTGGGCGCTGCACTAGTCCATCCCCACCATCAGGGGCCCTGGCGAAGACTCCCAGATTCCCTGCTGCATCCTAGGCAATCAGTTTCATAACAGTTTTCTTCAGCATGGGACTGATTTTCCTAGGGAAATGGGACTTGGGTACATTTGCACAAGATAATTGCTGTTGGGAAAGTAAATATTGTTCTTTTTAATAGAGACAGAACAGGTTTTGTTTACTAGCACAGGTTCGATGCAAGTTCCACCTTAAGGTATGTAAAAGCAAGATTTTATTTTATGGTATGAGATACACAAATTCGGTAGCAGGGATTTGGTAGATTTGCAGACTTGTCTTAAGTTACAGAATATTGCTGTGCTTTCAGGCCTGCAAAGTTTATTTATGTTTATGTAAAACCTGTTTTATGAAAAAACAAACTCAAAAGGAGCTGACTCAAAGATAGAAACTACAGCCAAAAGCAGAGCTTATTTGCACCTTAGACAGACTGAACCATAGACTGCCTGGGAGGGAGATTTTAAAAGTGTAGCTAAACTTATATATGAGAGGTGATGTTTCCTCGCTCAACTCTAGATTGCAGTTTACCTAGGTTCAATACTTGTGTGGTAAACTGTATTACAAAAAG
>WWET01001534.1:118803-143649 GCA_011038615.1 Limnodynastes dumerilii | reverse complement strand
GGTATCTTTAGGTCCCATAAACCATAGTCACATGGGTAATTAATAAAAATTAGTTGGGAGAACCTTTTCATGGCTCGAGGAAAAGTTTGACTTGCTGATATGGGATTAGAATCAGTGACCTGCTGCACTGAATGGGGATGCTTTGCCTCCTGATGGTGAAGGTGTATATTTAGATACCATGAACTGTGGTCACATAGCAACTCACTGCAAAGAAGTCTATTGCCAGCCTAGGGAGGAGGTTTGATCAGCTGGCTGAGTTGGGAATTGAGCCAGTGACATGCTGCACCAAAGGCAGGTGCTCTGCTGTGATGCCATAGATGGCTTCTTATGGTGAAAAGGTATCTTTAGGTCCCATAAACCATAGTCACATGGCTAATCAATACAAATTAGTTGGCAGAACCTTTTTAAAGACTGCAGAAAAGTTTGAGTGGCTGATCTGGCATTTGAACTGCTGACCTGCTGCCCCGCTGTGATGCCATAGATGGCTCCCCATGGTGAGAAGGTATCTTTAGGTCTCATAAACCATAGTCACATGGCTAATCAATACAAAGTAGTTGGCAGAACCTTTTTATGACCTGCAGAATAGTTTGAGTGGCTGATCTGGGATTTGAACCAGTGACCTGCTGCACCAAAGGTGGGTTAGCTGCTGAGATGCCATACATTGCTCCCCGTGGTGAAGGGGTATCTTTAGGTCCCATAAACCATAGTCACATGGCTACTCGATACAAAGTAGTTGGCAGAACCTTTTTATGGCCTGCAGAAAAGTTTGAGTGGCTGATCTAGGATTTGAACTGGCGACCTCCTGCACCAAAGGTGGGTGCTCTGCTGCAATGCCATATTTGGCTGCCCGTGGTAAAAGGGTTTCTTTTGGTCCCATAAACCATAGTTCCATGGCTACTCATTACAAAGTAGTTGACAGAACCTTTTTAAGGCCTGCAGAAAAGATTGATACCCTGCCTCAATGAGGAGTTGCATATTGAATATGGGAAGAACACCCACCTTTGATGCGGTAGACCACTAGTTGAAATCTGAGGTCAGCCAATCAACCCTTTTCCCCTGGCCAGGAATAGGTTGCGTCTACTAGTTTGCATTAAGTCAGCATGTGGCTACGGTTCATGAGATCTAAATATCTCTCCAGGACGGGACCAGACAGGGAGGACCGCGAGTTACAGCCGAGGCATCCCAGGAACCACCATCAGCCAGGCATTTCTCTGCAACCAGTCTCGTTAGGACCTACTCTCCGGGTACTGCATCCGTTTATTCATTGTTTTATCGGATCCTGGTGTCTTCATGTGACACCTTGGAGTTTTATTTACCACTTTGTTTGCTGTTTTATTGTTTATTTAGTTTTTGGTCTAATAAATATATTTTTTACCTCTTATCGTTCTCCACTCATTTGGAGTCCCTTGTAGGGAGAAGCCATCATCACCTCAGTGGATTTTATTCGGTGTATTTCATATGTGTAATTTCATATGCTTATTGCCAACTTCATATTAGAGGACAATATAGCGCCTGTCCCCCACCACATCCATTTATATATTTACCTGTACATTTTTTAGGGTGGTAGACCCTGGGTGGGGACTGGATGCAATATTGACTTTATCCTCAGCGCTGATAATAATCCCTCCACTTTTTTAACCTTTTATACAGAACATACTATCCCACAGAGTTTTAAATGGATTGGTATAACGCAGTACACCATACTGTCACTTCTCCCACATATTTAATGGAAAGTCTTTAAATCTCCATTGCATTATATTATTTTTTATGATTTTATACCACTTTTAAACTTCCACTTTGACCACTGATCCCACAAGAAGTTTATAATAGTTCCAAACGTTTCCTCAGAAGTACTTTGTGGTCTGTATAAATAACTAAATAAGACAACATTCTCTTTCTCGTATCATATCGTATTCAGCTTTATGGGACGTTATGGCTGTTGCTGCTTTATTTTCAAATGATATTTGTTGCCAGAAATTCCACAGAAACCGTTAATAAATACAGGACAGGCCCTTCTCCCTCCAGGATCTACACACAACCCACCACCAAAACGTAAAACCTTCCGTTAGTGACAACAAGACTCCACGCGCGCTCACCGTGACGTCACACTTCTCATCTGAGTGACGGAAGGGGCGTGCCCTTGCAGGCCGGCTCGCTCCTCCTTGTCCTTTTAAATCAGCTGCGCCTGCGCAGTAGTGCTAAATCGGGACTTAGTTGTTACACAATCCGCTGAGTGTCTCTGCCCACTCTCATTTTGCTGTTGCCTCTCTTGGCCGTGCCGGGCTCCTTCTTCCCCAGCCATACAATACAGCCCTATCATACCACCCTACAGCTTTCCTTCTCCTGTATAGCAGTCTCCCTGCCTACCCCAAGAACACCCCCCTTATCCCCCACCGGCACCCACTATACATTGGCCCCTCCGGTACCTCGTGAGGATGAGTGGGGATCACGGCCACAACGACTCCCAGGTAAGCTGATCACATCACCCCCCTTTACAGATCTGCTGCCCCAAGCACATGGCTGGTCGGATCTGCGCCGGCTCCAGTTCTTAGTACAAGATACGACGTGTGATCAGTAGTAGTTCCTCCTTTGCCCGGCCGGCATCTTATAGCTACACAGCCTGTAATAGACTAGGTTACCGGCTAAATCGCTCAGCACAATTATACTTCTTATATCCCGGTGTATTTTTTATACTAGCTGAGCAATATGGGGTGGGGGGGTTAAACACCCCTAAAGCAGTTTCCTGTATCCCTACTTGACCCAGAATGTTACACTGTAGCTACCTCAAATAGCTTATGGGAGAAAGACACTAATTTACTGCTTGTGACAATGTAACCCCCCACCCCCTTATGTACCTGGGGTACCCCAGGGGCCACATGAACTGCTCCATCTAGTTTCCATTTCTTAGTAAAAGTATAGGCTAGATCTGTGCCACTCTTTCTTGGGGACTTGTTACCCCTTATTTTTAGGGCACAGGTAGCACCCCCTCACCTGTTCAAACCCCCCCATAGGCAGCTCTGGTAGGTAGTGTACCCCATCAGGTTGCTGCTTTGAGGTATAAGTCCCTGCCTGTCATTTAATAGCCCCCCTCTGTAAGATCTCCCCTTGATTTATTTATTTCTCCCTCTTTCTTTTTGTAGATTGACGCGAATTTTCGGGCGAACGGTGAGTATTTGGGGCTCCACGTTGTCCAGGGGTGCGGATGAGGGTGTGTGGCTGGATTTGGGGTGTATTCCGTGTGGTTTGGCGGGGTGTGGGCCCCCTGTTTTCCTTATCTAGTCTCTCCCTCCCCCCCTCCTCTCACTCTCCTTCCTCCTCTAGAAAGGGCAGACATGGCGTCCAGAGACTAAGTCCCGTCTGCTCGCTCACTGGCTCCTTTGTTCACCTACAGCCCCGTCCATCTCCCCCACCGAGCCCCAGAATCGCCAGGAAACACGATATTCCTCCTCAGCCCGAGCCGATGTCCCCGTTCCCCGCTTTCCCGGGCGCGACAGACGCGGTTTGCCGGTTGCTTTTGCCTTCTGAAAGTCGGCTTTCAGTCGGTGGGGACTTAGTCTCTGCGCCATTTTCTTTTTCTCTGTGTGTCTGTGTGAGGGAGGCTGTGTGTGTCTCAGGCCTGGGCTGCGGGGCTGACATGGCTGCTGCTCATTCCCAGCCTTCTCCTGCCTAGAAAAACGCACCTTTTTACCCATATTCTGCACTTATTGTCTGTGTTTTGTGCTTTATGTTGTCCTGTCACCACGTTCTCAATCAGTGAATGCTCAGACATATATAATATCTGCTGTGCATGCATTTTTTCTTCACAGCTGTATAGAAATACATGAAAATTACCTATTTAATAAATAACCTCTATAATGATTTTTTATAAATGTCATTTGTTCTTATTTAATGTAAGAGGGGGTCACAGTTTTCTATATTTCTGTGACTTTAGTAAAACTTTATAGTTATATGGGGGGTTAGATTATTTAGCATTTTTGTTTTTAGATTATTTAGCTTTTTTTTGTATATGGAAAATAATAATAATAAAAAAAGATTGTGTCCATTTATTTTATGGTTTTCAACTTATCTTGATAAGAATGATCCAGTTACCACCATAAGCGTGCACAGAAAATTATAAATGTTAGGAAGACTTTAAGAAAGGAGCAATAATAATAGTATCCGGCCCACTTTTTCCTTTTTGAGCGGTTTGAATCTTTCAGGGCATTCTTTACTATCTGTCATTTGCCCCATTGCAGGAGTGGGTAATATATACTAATGGTAGTTAACTTTAGAAAATAGAAAACTCTTTAACTTCTTAGAGTTAAAACAAAAAAGTTACTTTTGTTTTTTTTATCTTTATAAATGATGTACCTGTAGAGATCAGACAGTACGAATTAGATGTTGCTTGTTTAAAGACCTGTATGCCAGTATAAACCCACTTCTGGATCCTTTAGCTGTTCAGAAGGCTCATTATATTACATTTAAACTTTGCAAAAAACGAATTCAAAGAATAAATGTAACCCTAGACGTAACTGCAAGTATCTTTAAACAATTGTTACAAGCTATAAGTAACGAAGGGCCCTAAGGCTATTTCTTGGTTGTCATTGACCTAAACTTAGTAGAAACTAAAATATAGATATTGCATAAAACTTTAGCTAAAAAGTGTAAGTTTCAGCTTGACATAAAACCCTGGGTTTATGTCCTAATTTACGTTTACAGTATTGGTGCTCATTCACCCTTTGTTTCTAACAAAGTGGGATTCTTGCACCAGTTTAAAATACTTGCCTCCTATAGTTAAAACTTACTACATTGTTTTTTTGGGTTTGGTTCATTGTGGTGGTTAAACTGCTGATATTTCACAAATAAGTGCATGCCTTTATGAAATATATAGCATTTCAGCTATACAATCTTCAGTGAGACCTTTGGTTGGTTTGTACAGTTTGAAGCCTACACCAATCAGTACTGAGTTAACTATCCTTTAGATTTGAGGTATTCGTACCTTCCAGAAGGTTGTCGGGGACTTCATATGTATCTCCTTTTTAAGGTTAAGTTTTAGAGAAATTCTCACTTTTTGAGCTCTGGTGTCAATACAGGCGCATGAATTAAGCCATTTTGGACCTGAGCTGGAGATAAGAATGACACTGCATTCACGCACACAAAGTCCCCAGATGTTCACCTGTGATTTTCGCACTTAACCCCTATCATACAATAGGTTTTACGTACAAAGGGTTATACACATTCTCAAGCCGTTCTATCTAGTCCCTTTATTAAATGTAAGTTATTTTAATTAATAGTTAAATTTGCATGCTAACTATTGGTAGTATTAATCGGTTGTACCTAATTTATTTAATAAAATAGGTTTTGTAGTTACATTTTTTTTCTCCATTGATCGATGATGTAATTCTACAGACACTGCCATTCTATAGAGGTGTGCCCAGGGGTGGTCCGACTCCTGGCATATTCTTGAAAACAGCAGGGAAATCTCTTAAGATGTTTGTATCTTGCAAATATGACTGCACAGCCCTTTATTCATTAAAACTAGGAGGCAACTAACGGGCTGTAGGTAATGTAGCATTTCTTGAAATATTACTGATGTTTTAGTAGAATAACATGCTCTTGTGTCTCCTGAAGAGGATCTACAAGTGCAATGTTGCTGAAATGTCAATGGTACAGAATCGGCCAGCTTACATGTGCTTTATCCGTATGAAGTTTTTTTTTTACTATTATATAAACAGATAAATACATTTCCTTGGCAAAAACTTGGTAAATGAAAAGTACTCTAAATGAAAAACCGAATTCCCTCAATTTCCATATTATTTTAAATGGGGATTCCCTGTGATGAGATACATTTCTAATAAGTTTCAATCTTTCAGACTTAAGTTATAACTTGAATCTACCAAACAAATATAAGAGTGGTAAATAAAATCAGAGGTCAGCTACAGAATGTCTGTACTGTGTTACTAATAAGCAATTATGTTTAGCTTGCTTTGATTTTCTTAATTCACATTCATTATTTCCCTCTTTTGTGGGGTTTTTTTTTAATCCAATTTTGTTAAAAAACCTAAATCCGCATACTTATTTTTTATTTTATAAATGCTTATAACTATTCATAAAGTATTTGCAAGATAGTTTTTAATAGTTTTATTGCATTTAAGTGATGTCCTTCATGCTAAATATTTTTATGTAGGCACTTGTTTGATTTTCTCATTTTCCCCATACCTCTTACACTTAATAAAGGCTGTTGTGCTCTTGTACTACAACCCTGCTATTGTTGTAATGGACACTTCCAGGTCAGAAAATAAATGCTTTAACGACTCTGTGCTCCCAGGTATGAATATTTCACATACCATGGTCTGGGTGAGATTTCTATTGTTAAAATAGAATGTTTGAATTTCCTTAAGCACTTCTTTACCATATGGGGTCATGTGAGCTGCACTTGTACTAGTCATTACTTAGGCCCTGATTCAGATTTTTAGGTGCACGTGTACACCTGAGAAATACCATGTTGAACTGCAAGCGGAGCCAAATTTAAACTGAAAGCAGGATTTGAATTGAAAGGTGAAGTTTCTTAGGTCAACAGATTAAATATAAGGCTATTCAGTATTTGAGTTATATGTACGATAGTATTTTCCCTGCATACAAAAGATTTAAAACAAATTGGCTCCCGTTAATTTACAAAATGGTTTAGCCGAGCTGTACACTTGCACCTATTTTACCCTTTTTCCCAAACTCTGGATCAGCCCTTTAGTTTTTGCCTTGTGTATTTTGTCCTAGAGAAGGCTAAAAATATAAAGCAATTTTGGAGCTGCCTGCGAAAAATATATACTTGTCACAAAGATTGTTAGAACCCATAACCCCCACTTTCTGTGGTAGTAATGCTGGCCACTGTGACAGACCCCATAACCCCACCTCTGTGTGGTAGCGCTGCGATAGCTGTCAATATGAAGTAGTAGAAAGTTGCTTTTCGGCTGTCCATGTTTCGAATGACAGCAGTTGTAGAATTTTTTTTATGAATGGGTGAGTATGCGATTGGCATACTCTGTTGCTGTCCTATATAATAAACCTGACATCATTGGAGTTTACTAACTAGGATATGTTTTTCATGAAAGACAATTAACCCACCACTTGATGACGACTCCCATTGAGCAACTGCAAACAGTTTTTTGTTTGTTTTTTTTAAGTTCAGACTTGTTATAACACGTTTACAGTGTAATAAGTGATAGTTTGTGTGCTTGTGCAATGTGCTACTTACACTGATAATACAGACGGATGATGACTCTCCTATTGCAAAGCAAGGCTATAAACCAGGGTGATCCTTTTATAGGGGTTGTTTATTGGTCACATTGATAAATGCCACTGTTGCTGTGATTTTTTTAAGAATGACCTTGTGTGAAAATGTTACCTTTTCATACGTTTACTATTGCATAACACACACACACACACACACACACATTCTCCATTGGAAGTAGTTATGGACTGGATCTGGGCTACCACAAAATGGCCGCTTTCTTGCCAGCAGAGTGCATACACATAGCATTTCTAGTAAGGTTCTGGATCCAAACTTCCATACGGCAAGTGTTTCTGTGACGAATTTGACGGTGTGGCAGGGTGTGGAGCTTGCATACGCTAATGGGAAGGGATACATTCTAACTACACAATGAGAACATGCTATTTTACTTGCACCTTATCTTTGGGCTGTCTACGGTTAAAGTTAAGAAACTTTAAAGTCAGATCCGAGGACTATAGTTCATGCATGAAACGCTTGATGCACTTGGGATCCAGGATTGTATTTCTGGATTTGGTCCTATGTGCATGCTTGGATTAGTGAAGCAATGTGGGCTTCCAGTGTTCCTCCTGCTTAACACAAGATGAATAGATAACCTAAGTAAGGATTTAATTTGGAAGAGGAGGGGAGTTACTTTCACCTGAAAATTCATGATTCCCCTTGCTGTTTGTTTGACTCCCACAAATCATGAAACTTAAGCCTTGACATCCGTAATTACATAAGATTGCCATGCTTCCATTTTGTCTTGTACATACTGAACCACTTATAGGGAGCTATCATTGTTCAATACAATTTATTTTTATGTGTAGTGGCAACATAATAGGTAGCTCTTTACAACTTTAAGAGACAAGGCACTAATGAGTTGGAATAAGCACATTGGGCTGGATCCAGACTTAAGAAGGAGCTTGAAAATAACAGGAAAGTTACTCCTGGGCTAAACCATGTTGATTGCAGGGGAGTCATATTTCATCTGTTGCAAACCGTATTAGAGTTGAGAGGTGATGTTTCCTATCCCAATTCTAAATAACAGTGTAAAAGTAAAGCTGGTCAGTATCTGTGTGCAGTAAGCAATTCAAAGGTATATCCCTGCATGCGAAGTATACAATTACCGACACCGACTGAAATTAACATGGTTTAGACCAGGAGTAACTTTCCTCTCAATTTCAAGCTCCTTCTTAAGTCTGGATCCAGCACATTATTGGTAGAAGAGTTAGAGCATTTGAAATCATGCTAAAAAAATATATTGTTGAGGGCTTAGCCAGCTCTTAACTATGATGCGTCCAATGTGTGAGAAATGATTTGTTTGTTAATCCAACTGTTTAATGTTTTACACTATTTGTGTCATCTGGACACCAAAATACAGTTTTTGCTTATGCTTGACTCTATCATCTTCAGTTGATATTTTGTAGTGTGCTTTAATTAAAGCCTACTTTCTATGTGTAATATCTGTCTGTGTATTATCAGTCTATTTACTATTTTTGTATTTTTAAACTTGTACACTGAAATCATTTGAGCTCCATACCTATTTTAATGAAACTAAAGAGTTTACCCCCTTAAACTTGAATATCACTTTATGACTATGACGGGGGGGATAAAAATATTTGGGTTATCGCTTTTTCTTTGGGCTACCTGTCTCAGCTTCTTAAAAATGTTAATGTGCTAAAATCACGTCTAAGGCTTGTGACTGGCTGAAAATCCTACAACAAGCTCTTCTATGTAAACTAACATTTTTCATAGGCAAATTTGTTTTACATGTTTGTTGTGCATAGCAATCCTAGTCACTGAACTTGGTACTTGTCGATTGTGCTTAAACTAGATGTCTAGTAAGTAAATATAACACTTTTCTAGAATCCAGGTGTTTGTGTGGTAGCTCTGTAGACCAATAACATTGCTTTGTGTTAAGATATCTGCAGTAACATAAACGTTCTGACACTTGACTCTGATATTATTGGTCAATGCTTAATTGAGTGGATGCAGCATTTATGGCTGCTGAACATATTTGTCACAAGCTTTTTTTTAATTATTTTTTTGTGTTCTCTAAATGGTTGCATGATCATCCATAGAAATGTTACTGTGCAGAGAATAGCTCTCTGAGGTAGGCAGTGGTCTGTAAAATGGGGGTGTATGCTACTCAGTCAATGATCATTGCACTGTTACTAGGACAAGCACACCATTATTTGTAGGTTACTGTCTTGCACTATTTTCTAATAGCTTTTTTTTTTTTTTGGTCTCCCAGACTCCCATAAACACAAGAAAGACAAGGAGCATCGTCACAAAGAACACAAGAAAGACAAAGATCGTGAAAAATCCAAGCACAATAACAGGTCAGTATTCACAGAAATAAGTAATCTATTATTTTGGTTTTGCTAGAAATCCCCACATCTTACAAAGTGTGGTCTGAAAGACTTGGCACACCATGCTGGTACTTGTGGTTCAGAAACCTTTGTCCCTTTAGTTGTTTTAACTTCTGAAAAATATACTTTGGTTTGGAGTCTTTTAACACTGACCTCTTTTTTTGTTTTCTTTTCCCCTCAGTGAACACAAAGAGCCTTCTGAGAAGAAACACAAAGAGAAAGATAAACACAAGGATGGAGAGAAGCATCGAGAGAAGGACGGGGAGAAACACAAAGAGAAGGATGGAGAGAAGCATCGAGAGAAGGATGGAGAGAAGCATCGAGAGAAGGATGGGGAGAAACACAAAGAGAAGGATGTAGAAAAGCATCGAGAGAAGGATGGGGAGAAACACAAAGAGAAAGATGGGGAGAAACACAAAGAGAAAGATGGGGAGAAGCATCGAGAGAAGGATGGAGAGAAACACAAAGAGAAAGATGGGGAGAAGCATCGAGATAAAGATGGCGAGAAGCGTAAAGAAAAACATAAAGATGGCGAAAAACATAAAGATAAACACCGGGATAAAGAGAAGAGAAAGGAGGAGAAGGTGTGTTTATAGTTTCTATTATGTCTAATTCTCATCAGGGAACTTTTAAAAGGAATTCTGAGCTATTGTTCCAAAGCCTCAATAAACGTTAGCCATTTGTCTACTATGCTGCAGTGGTGCTGATGTTATCTATGGTTATATAGGCTGTGTTTTTTTGCTTTTCTCTTTGAACAATCTACTTTGCTACCAAAGTAATCTATGTAATCTTACATTATTGTAACCTTGAGCAGTCTGTCCTTTCATAGTATAGTGTGTGGGAATACGTGTCTCTGCCCACATCTAAAGTGTTTTTTTATATTCAAGTTTTGTTTTTTGTTTTTTCTCCCTTTTGTAGCTGAAAATCTCCATTGATGGTGTTAAGGTGAAGAAGGAAAATGGTTTCTCTAGGTAAGATGGAGCACCTGTTCATTATCTGAGGAGAGTAGGTTAAGAAATGACTCCTCCCCTTAAGCCAGGCTTGGCCAACCCAGTGGCTCTCCAGGTGTTGTGCAACTACGAGTCCCAGCATGCTTTGGCAGGTTGCAGCTATGCCTATGCCGTTAAAACCTGCTGGGGCTTGTAGTTTCACAACTCCTGCAGATCCACAGTTTTGCCTGGTCTTCCTTCGGCATAATGGTCCTGATTCACACCTGAAGCTCCGGCTTCTTAGGTGCGTAATTTTGTGAATGTAACTACTGCGCGTGTGCAGTAGTACATTTACGCAATCTACGTAACAGCTAGGTACATAGATTGCCTCTCTGCAGTCTTTTAAGAAGTAGTTTAGGAAGAAGGAGGTGTGCTAATGCCGCCTCAGGGAGTTAGTTTGAAGTAGGAGGGGGGAGGGATTTAGATTAGGCGGGGCATTCTCTGTGCATATTTTCCTTCTTAAGAAGGAAACTATGCACGGTAAGAGAGATAAGGTAGCCCTATAGCACTCTTAAGTGCCATAAAGGACCAAAAAATGGGGGGGTTAGTGGCTGAATGAGTAAGTTAGGTGTGGTTCTGTCCAAACCTAACTCGCCCTTAAGTGTGAATACGGGCCAATATAGCTTGTTCTTTTGTCTCGTTGAAATATCAGTGTTGATGATATGGGTATCATACTGAACAGGCATTATCATCCGTGTAAGATAGTTCTACTGTATCTACATGTGACAGACTAGCACAGTAGTAGCTGTTCAAATGTACATTTTCTCCAGTAAAAAGACCTTAATGCCATTGCGTTAAAGCCTAGTGAGGACAGTTTTGTTATATTTTATATATTGCTGTACTAACCTTATCTATTATTCTCCTTAGTCCTCCTCATGTTAAAGACGAACCAGAAGATGAAGGCTACACTATATCACCCAAGCAAAACAAGGCTCTAAAGAGATCCAGAGATGATGAGGAGTATGTGATGGGATTGGGATTTGTGGTATTGTGGGTGGGTGCTGTCATTTGGATAAGTGCTGGAGGTAATCTGGATTGTCAATAAAATAAAAGTAAGACGGAATGTGACCGGAACAAAAAGAGAAATCCACCGCATTTCATAATAAATTGTATGACCATAGCAGCTCCTCGTGTACGTGGGTTTAAACGTTGTTTTGTTTCTCCTCCCCCCAGCTCTGACTACAAGCCTAAAAAAGTCAAAACAGAAGATGTTAAAAAAGGAAAGAAACGTAAGCAGGAGGAGGTGAGGCCTGACTGGGTGTTCTATAATGGTGCTCTGTGAATGAAAAGCAATTCCATGGTTTAACCTGTCACACCTTTCCTAGGATGAGAAACCCAAGAAAAACAAAATGAAAGGTCCAGGGGGGGAGGTTAAGAAGAAGAAAGGGAAAAAGGAGGAAGAAGAGAAGTGGAAATGGTAATGACATGTCTCCTGTGTTACTGGTTCCTTCTCCTTACCCCCTCTGCACACGCTCTGGCCTCATCAGCTGTTCTTCCTCACAGGTGGGAAGAGGAGCGACATGCTGATGGCATCAAGTGGAAATTCCTGGAACACAAAGGGCCTGTGTTTGCTCCCCCATACGAGCCACTCCCGGACAATGTGAAGTTTTGCTATGATGGTACGAAAAGAAAACTTTCCCTCACAGTCTACAGGGTCTTGTGCCAGTCAACCGTTATTCTACTTTTAAACAATACAAAGTTGCCTATAAAAGTAAAAAAAACAAAATCTACATAATAAATCCTACCCTGATTTTTACTTTTTTATTTCTCTTCACAGGTAAAGTTGTAAAGCTGAGCCCCGGTGCAGAGGAGGTTGCCACTTTCTTTGCAAAAATGTTGGATCACGAATACACTACAAAGGATATCTTCAGGAAAAACTTCTTTAAAGACTGGAAGAAGGTTCGTAGAGCTCCTCTTTATTCCTCTTGATAAAATATTGGCTTCTCAGGCTGCATCTGTAATCCGTGTTCTGTCCCTCCTTAGGAAATGTCTGCTGATGAACGGAGCCTCATTACCAACCTGAACAAGTGTGACTTCAATGAGATGAGCCTGTATTTTAAGGCCCAGTCTGAGGCCAGAAAGCAAATGACCAAGGAGGAGAAACAGGTACAAGTCTACTCTGGGATATTACAACAATGTAATCGTGTTCATCTACCTTTCAACTTTATCTAATGTACACAGCAGAATATTCTAAACAATGGATTTACGTCATACATTATGTCTTTGGTGTTGATCGTGTGCATAAGCAGGGAACCCAGTAACCATTTGTGGTGCTTTTCAGCAGGGCAGGGGGGACAGCCGGGACTATTGTCTCGGGCCCGGACCTGATGGGGGTCCGCCAATACTTACCAAGCTCTGTATCCTACCGCCGATACTTGCTGCTCAGAAGCCGGACAATGTGCAGGGAAGAACTGGCCGCTGTTAATGCGTATATGCCGGGTCCCGTCACCTAGGGGCAGGGCCCGCAGCTGAGTCCCGGGCCCCGCATTTGATGACGGCGGCCCTACTTTTCAGTGGACTTCTAGGATAAAAATGAGAATGTAGCGTGAATTGAATGTTTTCCGTAGAGATTATGATATAGGATAAAAGTAAAAGATCAATTATTTATTTTTTTTGTTTGGTAATTCTGATAAATGGAAGACTCTCATTTCATCTTTTTCCAAACATAGAACTATATCCAGTGCTTTTGTGAAGCGGGAGAGGGGTGTAAATTTACAGATTGGCAAAACTATTCTGAATTTCAGGGGGATTCAAAATGACCTTTTATTATTTGCATGGATGGAGAATACTTTGCTTATTGCACAGTCTGGCCAGCTTTACTCTTACACGGTTATTTAGACCAGTCCTCCTTAACCCGTTCTCTCTCTTGGCACACCTGAGCCCCTCCCAGAATCGCGGCACATAAAAAGCAAAGATATACCAAAAAAAGCAGGAATTTCGTTTATTTTTTTACTTGACAAATTTAACATTGCATCGGATACCCATCATGTGTCTCCAGCCCCACCAGTATCTCCTTTAATGTGTCTGCAGCCTCCCTGACATTCCCCAGCAGGTGTCTCCAGCCACCATATACTTACCTTCAGTGTTCCTTGCGACACTTCTGTGACCTGAGGTTGCGCCAGTGTCACATTGCAGTAAATGCCAGCTGAAACTGACATATTCTGTGTCAGGGCTGGACTGGGCGAAACTTTTGCCCGGCAGGGGGCAGCGAAACGGCTCTTAAGTATTAAGGGAGGGAGTGAAAGGATTGAAGTAGGAGTTGGAAGGCATTGCGTCGTGGTACACCGGATGTGGAGCTCTGATTTAGACTAGAGCACACCTTGTCAGCCCTCTGAGATTGCTTTGTGTATAGGTATAGCTGATACCTGACAAGGCATGCTGGGAGTTGTAGGTTCAGAACACCTGTAAATTCACAGGTTGGACAGGCCTAGACTATAGCTAGGAAACATCAACTCTAGTACGGTTTCCCACATGACATTTGCCTCCCCTGCAATTTAACATGGTTTTTCCCCGTTGTCCTTCTGTTAACTTAAAATTTTTTTGGGGAAAAAGTTTTTCCCCAAGATCCCACAAAAAAGCAGAATTCCCCCCCCCCTCAACTTAAAATGCAATCAGTTATGCGTTTGTACCTTTCTCTCATTAACATCCTTTTGGGTGAAAACAAAGTGGTTCTTTTTGTTACCCAACTGTGCAATGTGCTGTGCTGAAGCTTATTTTCACCCCTTGCAGAAAATAAAGGAGGAGAATGAGCGCTTGGTACAGGAGTATGGTTACTGCATAATGGACAACCACAAGGAACGTATCGCCAATTTTCGGATAGAGCCCCCAGGCTTGTTTAGAGGCAGAGGAAATCATCCCAAGATGGGCAAGCTGAAGAAGAGGATCAGGCCTGAAGACATTATCATTAATTGCAGCAAGTAGGTCTTTGTGGACAGCACTGATCCATGTTGGGGACTAATCTGGGAAAGTGACACAGATTTTTGGTCTATCACGGTGGTTAGATAATGAAGTAGGACTTTTTTTTTGTGGTTTTTAATAAATTTTGATAACATAGGGCTGTTCAGAGAACCGTTTGGCCGGTTGAGTGCGTATTTTTAGGTACGTTTCAACTACGCATGCGTAGTATTTTTTTGACGTAGTTAATGTAGACTATACTTGCGTAAGTGCCTCACGGACAGGCTTGTGAATCGCTCTTTGATACATAAGTCCGGATATGCGACGCAAAAATACGCACATGAAAACTGAAATAAAAATGGGCGGAGGAAGGCATTTAAATGAAGGTACGTGGGCGTGACTAACATGAATCGCACGTATGAAGGACACATGCACACGGGTTTGGCCTGCACCGGCCATGCATATAATTGCGTACCTTCAGGGAAACGGATCTTTGAATACGGCCCATGATGACAATACTTGAGATATAGCGTTTTGCATGCGTTAGGTTTAGATATACTGCTGCTTGGTTGGGACGCTCTTGGCTTTGCTAACAGCGCAGCATGCTATCAATGCGTTTCTTAGCTCAATCTTGGCTTCTATCCTCATGATGAAATAAAATCTTATTATGTTGTCCAGCCCCTGCAGAATGCTGACTTAATGACCTTGTTTGTGGCTCTTTTTTCTATGTACTTAGAGATTCAAAGATTCCCGTTGCTCCTCCTGGTCACAAGTGGAAGGAGGTGCGGTATGATAACAAGGTCACCTGGTTGGTGTCCTGGACTGAGAACATTCAGGGATCCATAAAATACATCATGCTGAACCCCAGTTCCCGCATTAAGGTACGGAATTGGAAGTCCATGTTCTCGCTCTTAATAACCCACTTTTATTTAGCTAAATGCAGCAGTATAGTGTGCAGCTCGCCATTTACTATTAACAGCATCAGCAATCGCAAATAACAATAGCTTCTTGCATAAATGGGCTGTTTAATACAGTGTGTGAACTCTTTAGCAGTGTTTAGCGTCTTGCTAACAGCATGCATTGTCACCATATTAGGGAGAGAAGGACTGGCAGAAGTATGAGACTGCTCGCCGGCTGAAATTGTGTGTTGAGAAGATCCGTAACACTTACCGGGAAGACTGGAAATCCAAAGAGATGAAGGCCAGACAGAGATCTGTGGCGCTATACTTTATAGACAAGGTGAGGGCAGCCCTGATGACTTCAACCACAACTGGTTAAATGTTTCACTGTTGTTTTCCCCTTTAATCTGAGTACACGCTACGGAGCTGATCCTGAGCTACACTTCAATCTATTTATTTAGGTGAAAGGGCAGAAGGATATAGCTATGCTCACTTTATTATTTATTTATGAGGTGCCACAAGGTCTCCGCAGGACCCTACAAAATAAAACGTTATTATACAGTACAGACATACAAGGCTGGGATGGACGTCATGGTACATAATAAAATACAATGTAATTATATCACAAAAATACAATAAAGTGAAGCAAGCACAGACAGCAAGCCAAAATGCAAGGTGTCAAGCTTGGCAGATCAGGAGGAGGGGATAGAGTGCAGTGAGAGGGAGCCACCAGGTGGGGACGGGTTAAAAGGGTAGCAGAGAGGGACAAGAGGGTACGAAGTGAGGGTGGAGGAGGGAACAACACTTGGATGGAGGGCCCTGCTCACGTGAGCTAACACACTAAGTGGGAGGGATGAACTTACGGAAGACATGAGGGGGAAGGAAGTGGACTGCTGGTGTGAGCGGAGGAGTCATTGAAGGAAGGAGAAGAAGGGATAGATGCAGGATGCAGTGAGGATGTTAAGTGGAGGAGGGGTAGGCTAGCCTGAAAAGGAGCAAGCACAGAAAGATGACTGCAAGGCTACCCATCCACTTGTGTCAGCATTCATGTGCTCTGCGCTAGTGGAACGGGGAGTTCCACTTCATTTCATTGAGAAGGGGGTGCTTTAGCATCCCAGAGTCCCTGCGCTGTCTCCAAAATCTTGCACCAACTCGGGACATTCTATCATTAAATGTCCCCATTTCTATTCTAAACCTTGCCCTACACGTTAAAAATATAGAATGATTTCCGAAAGTTTGAATTTTTGAAGTACAAATTCTGGTCATACAGTACAGGGGCATATATTTAAGGAGTGTTCTTTGTCTAGAAAAAAAAAAAACTAACAGATTTGAAACATGCAAACGTGTATAAGCTGTATTACACCTTCACAGCCTCTGCGCATACAGATCCGTTCGCATGTTTCAAATGAGTGCCAGCATTCACAACTAAGCTAGAATGCCCTAATTTTACTGATCAACAATATGAAGTGTGTGTACGCAGCCCCTACAGTCTGTCCAACAATTCTGCTTTCTGGTGTTTTGTGGGTGTGCAGAGGGTTATGGGAGATGCATCCAATCTTGCTGATAAAATGTAGCGGTGTGTACACATGCATTGACCTAAAATTCTTTTGTTTCATATAGCGCATCATGTGACATTTTAGGCCGTATGTAACCCAGCTTTAGAGTTGCAAAGTGCCAGCACTATGATTTGAGCAGGGTCCCAAGGATGTGTTTTTCTTTTGGAGTTGGGTCTTAATGGAGGCTTTTGAAGGTTACCTCTTAAAGAAAAAAAATATATTCCATCAGGGACTGTTATAGTTAATATTATTAGGCCAAATAGAAGGGACCCAGCTTCATCAAGGTATGAAGAAAGCTGCTCTGGAGTAGCAGGGAGTAACTGTGTTTGTTTCTACAGCTTGCTCTGAGAGCTGGCAATGAGAAGGAAGAAGGGGAGACTGCGGACACTGTAGGCTGCTGCTCTTTGCGAGTGGAACACATCAAGCTATACCCTGAGATAGATGGGCAGGAATACGTGGTCGAGTTTGATTTCCTGGGTAAAGATTCCATCCGCTACTACAACAAGGTGCCTGTAGAGAAGAGGGTATGTATCGCACAGCAGATCCTTTCCGTGTTGGAATATGTGTGTTATTTCCATACCCTGTTTGGCGTTGTTTTAAATGTGAATTTTTTTCTTTATTTTTTTCAGGTCTTCAAGAATTTGCAGCTTTTTATGGAGAACAAACAACCAGAGGATGACTTGTTTGACAGGCTCAATGCAAGTGCTATTTATTCTCTTTACATATCTTTGCATTTTCATCTGTGTGACACCTAGGGTCAGATTCTAGCGGACATCCTCTAGCATGTAATAGGAAAGTGAGATAGTATCTGATTGGTTGCTATGGGCAACATCTCCACTTTTCCAAACCCGCAGCTTAGTAAATCTGGCCCCTAGTCCAGTGAGAACACACTTCAGAGACCTTGATGAGGTCTGAATTTCTGATGTGAGCGATTACAGTATGGGAGGAGGATAACCTTTTTTCAGTAGCGAGATTGTATTCGTGTCCGATAATGAGCAGACAGGTGGTTGCTTTAAAATCTGAATGTATTTAGCGATGATAACGACCTATTCGCAACATTTATTGGGTTTCTTCCTGTTTCTCCTTTAGACGAGCATTCTAAACAAGCACCTCCAGGATCTGATGGACGGATTGACAGCCAAAGTGTTCAGGACATACAACGCCTCCATCACCTTACAGCAGCAACTGAAGGAACTGACTAATGGTGAGACCAGTATTGATTGTGTTTTATTTACGGTTTCATGTAAATTTCTGCATTTTAATAATTATCCTGGATTGAGCGGCTTTTATTTCATTGTATTTATTTATTTTGGACCTCTTTCTTTCAGAGGATGATAATGTCCCAGCCAAAATCTTGTCCTATAACCGTGCCAACAGAGCTGTGGCTATACTGTGTAACCATCAGCGGGCTCCTCCTAAAACCTTTGAGAAATCTATGATGAACTTGCAGACCAAGGTGGGTCCCCCTGGAAAAGTGACGCGTTTGCGAACTGTTGTAAAGCTTCCGCTTACTCCCTTTCCTGGTTTTCATAGATCGATGCCAAGAAAGATCAGCTGGCAGACGCACGCAGAGAGCTGAAGAGCGCCAAGGCAGACGCTAAGGTCAAGCGCGATGAGAAGACTAAAAAGTAGGTTCACGTTTTGTGTGTTGCATGTGTCGGATGCTAGAACTCTCGGTGAGCCTATAGTTCTTGGTAATCCATCTCGTCCTTGCTGTGTGTGTGTGTGTGTGTGTGTATTTTTAAAACTCTTGCCTGTTAAGATATTGGATTGGATCCAGATGTGAGTGTAAAGTCCGTGTGTTTGGACTCTGGCATCCTGTATACCGCACGGAGGAGATGATTGCACTGCCCCCTGATCTCCTCTATGTGGAAGGCAGTTAAGATTACTGCTCATTGAGTTTAAGGCCTCTCCTTGTGCTGAAGCGTTATTCCCCCCAATAAACTGTTCCCAAGTGTGACGCCATGTGGATATCCACATAGCCCTTATAGTTAAAGATGAGCCGACTCGGCTCAGCTCAAGGTGACCTGACCACCCCTCTACCCACTACCCTCATTTAGTACTTTCAAAACTTATTGGTTCGTTTTCCATTATGAGCATACTGTAACCGCAATTTCTGATTGGTATATCCACTTGCCTCAGGGAAAAGTGGTTCAATCCCAGGTTAACATTAGCATAGCATCTCCATGCTGGTGATTAACCCTCCTTTGTTTAAATATCATGTATGGTGTCTTCCGGACATTTATTCGTTTAACTGTACCTGAATCTTGTCTCTGCTGTCCTATATATGCTATGACGTTCCTTTATGTTGGTCCTACTCGGACATTGTAAAACCTAATAAAGTATGTATTAAAAAAAAAAAAAAAAGTTGCTGCTCCCTACCTTAAGTACTCGCTGCACAGAAACCGTTGTGTGCAGTACTGAATTGTACGCAAGTGTTTGGCCAATCCCTTACTGCACAGTTTAAACCCCTGTGCTCACCCGCCAGGCACCTGAGGTCAGCGCAGAATTGTGCATGGGACGAATGTTCTCCGATGCATGATTGCTTTTGCTGTGCATGTGCAGCATATACAGACGTTCCATATGAATTAGATGAATGTGCTGCGCCAACCAACATTCAATTATCGATAATCCTAAATAGTCAGGACATTCTGTTTTAGAATAAATAAAATGACAAACCAAAAATCCCTAGGTTGGGACAGGTAAAAACAGTTTTACGCGCACACCTGATGGCAATATATTAGCTGGATACGGAGGTGATTAAAATCGTTGAGTCCCCACAATGATGCTTCACATTGCGAAACAGGGATAGCTGAAAGCTGCTTTTCGGCTGTCCCTATTTTGAATGTGATAAACTGCGGAATTATTTTGATTATGAATGGGTGAGTATAAAATTTGCATATTCGCCCATTCGTTTTTGGAAAAAGCAACCAGCGCTGCTGCCGGACCAGACCATCGGAGGGGTGAGTAACCCTCTCCGGGGTCTTGGGGTTAGGCTGCAGGGGGGGCATAAGGTCCAGAACAGTGTTTATCCTGGCTTGAGGCTGTACATTTGAGCTCTACCAGTGGGCATACAATGCCCTATCTTTGGGAATATGTTTTGTTTGTGAGATTAATTTCTTCTGTCACCATCTTCTGCAGGTTAGTAGAAAGCAAGAAGAAAGCTGTCCAAAGAATAGAGGAGCAACTGATGAAACTGGAGGTTCAGGCCACAGACCGAGAAGAGAATAAACAAATTGCACTGGGAACCTCCAAGCTGAATTATTTGGACCCCAGAATCTCTGTAGCCTGGTAAGACTTGGTTGCTTTACTTTGTAGCACTTGTTTTACCTTGCCATTCATTGTACATTGAGGAACATTTTAATGAAAAAAGATGAAAACTTTAATTTTGTCGTTTTTGTTTATTGCCACATGTGCAACCTCCTAGAACGTGTTCAAGGTCTAAACCGGCTGCACAAAAATGAAATCGTTTTATTACATAGTGTATAAACCTGCCCAGCTGCAACAGAGGTATTTGCCTGTAAGCTGGAATTAAAATCGCATAATATAGATGCTTGAGGTCTGCAAACTACATAGCATTCTATATTGCTTAGTGTGTAGTTGCCACCGCTTGCCGTTTTGTACATATATGGCCGGGTTCCGAGTGCCGACAGGATTGGACAGGGGACGATTTCACACCATAGAAACATAGACAGTGACGGCAGCTAAGAGCCACATGGCCCATCCAGTCTGCCCAGTTGTTTGTTTTGAACCATAATGACCCTAGACCCTTTACCCTTAATTTAATTTGAGATTTAGGATATCCGTATATTTATCCCAAGCATGTTTACACTGCTCTACTGTGTTACCTAAACCACCTCAGATGGGAGAATATTCCACTTATCTACCACCCTACACCAGTGTCCATTTAAATCTTCAGTAGTCTAGAACTTCTATGGTAGGCTCTAGCTGTAGGAATTGTATCTTGGGTGTGTATACTAACACAGCTCAATCCCGATCACATTTTAATCTGCCCAATAGGATCTGGTCCATAGTTTTTTTTTTTAACATAAAGCCACATCCATCTTGTTTTTATACCATGTTAAAAGTTCTTTGTGTATTTAAAGGGTTCCCTTTTGCTTGCAGGTGTAAAAAGTTTGGTATTCCTATTGAGAAGATCTACAACAAAACTCAGCGTGAGAAGTTTGCGTGGGCCATCGACATGGCTGATGACGACTATACGTTTTAACGAGTGCAAGAGACAATGTTTTAAATTTGTTTTTAATTTTATTTTAAGCCTGGATGTCACCTCAGAATGTGGTTTTAAGAAGAGCTGTGAGCCTTACCTTTTATCAACGTTCTATTTTGAGATGGGAAGGGGATATGCAGCAGATTAAGGGGAGAAAAAAAAGATATGGGGGTAAAAAAAAATGGCTAAGGGGCCCGCTAGAGAAAATTGGGTAACAATAAGATCCCCATGCTGCCTTCAGTATTGTCCCATGGACAAGGAGTATATAAATATGTACAAAAACGTCAAATCTAAAAATTGTGACTGCATAGCTTTTATGTGTTTTAAGATGGGAGGTTTTCACCAGGCATTAAAAAAAAATCTGCTTTTCAAAAAAGTCTGTATAATAGAATTACGAAGAGAAATCCTGTGTGTTTTTACAGTTAAGATTTTTTTGCAATAACGTCTATTTTAATAGAAAACTATAAATTGTACCCTTCCCTTTCATCTGGACATATCCCCTTACCCTGGTGACACTGTTCTGCTGACGAGGGGCCCATTGACTGGCAGCTGAGGGGAGGGGTCTGTAAGACCCACCCCATTTTTCCCAGAAAAAGTGAAACTCTATTCAAGCCAATCACTGCGCTTGGTTTGGACACTTACATAAAATGTGACTTTCTTTTGATTTCTAAAAGGGGTAAAAAAAAAACTCTTACTTTTGAAATGTGATTTTTATTCTTTGCCCAATATCTATTGTACTTTTTTTTTTTTCATTTTGACGTATTTAATCCTTAGTAGCAAACAAAAAAAAACCATAAAAAAATAATAATTCAAAACTATTGTACAATTGTAGGAACATGGAACTTTTATTTCAGGAAAAGCTTTTAACACAGAAGACTATTTAATGTGAAAAGTACCTTTTTAGGAGTGCAATGGAGACCAAACTTGTAATCCTTTTTATAAAAGCATTATTTATCGGACTGAACTGCTGCACCGTATTCTAGTAGCAGCCCTACTTTTGGTTACTCGATTTGGTTGCATTTAGCGTCCTCTTGTGAGGCTACTTGTATTAACTATTTGGAACCATTTGGTTGTGTTTTAAAGATTTACTTGAAACAGACTACACTATGGACTTTTTAATTTTTTAGTAAAGGCAATTGCAAAATGATTGAAAGAATAACAGCGTTTGTGCAGGTTTTTGTTTTAAGAGCCTGTAAAGAGATTTATTGTGAATGTTTTGCTTAGAATGCTCTTTTTATTTTTTTAATATAAATGAGTGTTCAGAACAGTCCTTTTTTATTTTTTTCTCTTTTTAAACTTTTTTTTTTTTCTTTTCTCCCCATCTTCTATTTTTATCATGAATTGCCATTAACATAAGTGTAGGTTATTTAAAATAAAACCCTACAACTTGCATTTGTCTGTGGTGTGTTTTTGTTTGCGTTTTGTCATGGTCCATGGTAAATATCACAAAGGATCGTTTGTCTATAGGTATTCTTTACATTTTTAATATTCTAGGGCAGGCTTGTCAAACGCCAAACCCCAATTGGGCCAAATAAAAAAAGTAAAATCAAAGTCCAAAGATTGTGTGGGTTGCAAGAAAAATAGTCATATCCAACCTCCCAAGTATTCCCATGTCATGTATCTCAATTTCCCAATATCTCCTATCATGTGTCTCCAGCTCCCAGTATTCCCCATCATGTCTCTTCAGCCTCACCAGTATTCCCCATCATGTGCCTCCAGCTCCCAGTATTCCCCATCATGTGCCTCCAGCTCCTGGTAATTCCCCATTCAGTAATCCCCAGCCTCCCCTGTTTATACCTTACTTACCTTTGATGCCTTCCGTCCATGTCTCTCCTCCACAGTGCACAGTCTTCCAGCTTGTCTGTGTGACACTGGCCGTAAAGCAATATGCTGTTGGCTGATGCAGCAGTTACACGGGACAACTGAAAAGGGCTTTATCAGCTGTCCTGTTTAACTGCTGCGGAGGATGATATCAGGCCCATGATTGTTGGACCTCCCTGCGTGATATGCAAAATAAAAGCTTTTGGGCCCCATGTGGGACATGAGTTTGACATGCTTGCTCTAGGGGCTGATCCGGAAGCACAAGCAAATCGGCAGACGTAACGGAACCTCTGGATCAGCTGCAGTTGCCACCAGATACAGATACAGCCACCAGCTGACAGGGCTTAGGCTGAGGTTAGGATTGGGCTGCAGGGCACAGAGGGTTAGGGCTGAAGGGGAAGGTAAGTGTTAGGCTGCAGATAACAGAGGGGTAGGGTTACTATACAAGTCTGACACCGCTTCCAGGCACACAGCCGCCAAGCTCCTTGCAGATATGTGACCATGTATGTTGTGCAAGTGCTGGCTAGTGCACTGTAATGTATACAGTAAAAGGAGGTTATAGATGGGGATCGATATTGGTGCAATGTGAATGTTCTGAAACCATTTCAAAGAAGGAATTTAGGGGAAAAAATTTAAGCTTTTTTTTTTTTTTATTGTGTATAAACAAGATTTTATAACTAGACAATGTTCCACCAGTGATAACATAACTTTTGTATTGTGTTTTAAGCTATAATATTGTAACTAAGGTTTGGAAATAGAAAATGGAGTGTCAGTCTTAAATATGACCTGTTTTTGCTGCAAATGTTTTGACATAATCAGCACTGAATTCCCACAATGGCATAAGCCAGCGGTTCCCAAACTGCGCCGCGGCTCCCTGGGGTGCCGCGTAAACATTGTGGAATCCTGGCCACAATGCAGGTGGTTGGTGATGGGAGCCGGCAGCTGACAGTCTGCTGGCTCCTTGCGGCGCACAGGTACCGTCTTCATGCGCGTGACGTCATGATGTCACACGCATTCATAGAGTAGCTGCGAGAGCATAGTGTAGGCAGGTCTGCTCTCTGCACTTTTCAGTGCATAAACAATAATTACAGTTGATAGGCAATATTGGAGACATGAGGAGGGAGACCACAAAGGTGGAGATGATGGGAGAGGGTGATTACACAGGAGGAGAGCATGGGGAGGGGGACAACACAGGAGGAGAGCATGGGGGAGGGGGACAACATAGGAGGAGATGATGGGGAAGGAGGACAACCGATGTACAGATCATGGGGAGCTGATGAGGGGGAGGAGAGATGATGGAGACATAGAGAACTGACATGGGAGGGGGAGATGATGCTAATGGTATGGTGATGAATGTGGAGGGGAGATGATGAAGAGGAGGGGGAAATAATGAAGGGGATGGAGAAACGATACAGAGAATGGGAAGATGATGAAGAGGTGTGTGGGGTGGGGATGATGAAGGTGATAGAGAAATAATAAAGAGAATGGGGAAGATGATGAGAATGGGGAGATGATGAATGGGGAGGTTGAGATAATGAAGCGAATAGAGGGGGGTGTTTTTATTTTATTTTTTTACAAGATATATGTTATTTTGCCTTTTGGAAAACCTGTTCTAGATCAGACTACCCCTGTGTTCTAGATCAGACATCCCCTGTGTTCTAGATCGGACATCCCCTGTGTTTCTCTTGAAAAACAGAAATAGTTCACCAATCGTTTCTTTGCAGCCTATCACTGAGAGAGGGACGGTAAGTCTTATATTTATTATTATGGTACATAGATTGTGTTGTATTAAAAGGTGGCTGCGTTCTGCCATCAATATTTCTTGTTAATAAGTGGTGTAA
>WWET01001534.1:103871-118553 GCA_011038615.1 Limnodynastes dumerilii | reverse complement strand
GTGTGTATTATTTTTGTAGACTATTTAATAAATATTTCTGTCTTTACCAAAATAGTTATTACGCTATTTTGACTACAAATCTGGAGACCATAAGGGTGCCTCGAACTGAGAAAGTTTGGGAACCACTGGCATAAGCATAACATTACTGTACACTGACTACCTGCCTCCACCAAGGGCTGGTGCTGTCTCTAGGTGCCCTTGGCCCTATGGCCCATAGACAAGTAAACTGTAGTACAAAGTAATTGCTGATGCAGAAGTGTCTGCTGGCTGTCATTGAACACGCAGAAGGCCTGCAGTGCCGCTGCTTAGCCCATCAACTGTTGGGGATGTGACAGCTGATCGGTTAAGCACTAGAAAGTAAGAGGCGCTGCAAGGTTAACAGGTGAGCTGCCCTTCCCATCTATGCCACCTCTTCCAGACTGCAGGCGGACACATCTCAAGTTCCCTTTGTGTCTTAATCAGACATTATTACATGTGCATTGTTCCTGAGCATGCGTGTTGCAAATTTACACTGATACTCTACACAAGCTTGGTCTACACTCCCCTCTTTCTTGATTGGGCCTTATAGTATAGTATCCTGTCCTCCTTTATGCTTGTAATAAACTGGAAACCCAGTCTGTATGAGGGGGGGGGTAGCTTTACTAAACTGAGGAAGAGTGGAGATGTTGCCCATAGCCACCATTGCGATTCTAGCTCACACTTTCCTATTCCACAAGAGAGAATGTCAACTAGAATCTGGTTGCTACGGGCAACATCTCCATTTTTTTCCTTTTCTGCAGTTTAGTAAATCTAGCCCTGGGACTTGTCTGGTTTATGTAGCTTGCAATCCTAGGTCCACCATGCTATTTCAAAGTATCAAGTATATCCCTAAAGTTTATACCTATAACCTGACCTGGTAGCTCAATGTATAACGAGGTTTGAGGCTGTGTTCTACTGCATCGTCTCTCAGTGTATGGCCAGCTTTACATATACTCGTTTCCAGCCGCTTTGGGTCTACGCTGAAATTTAAACGTCGGGGACCTGAGCCAGATTTACAAAGAGCATTTGTGTGAAAACTGGCACTATCGCATTGAAATGAACTGAATATTTACTAAATGCTGAAGCAGAGTTTTACACTCCACTCCTGGCGTAACACTAAGCTGTTATTAGGGGGAGGAAAAGGGGGGTATATATGGGAAGACTGCTGGAATACATAAGAATATTAACTTAGTAAAAAACATAAATAAATAAAATATTTTTTTTATTAGTAAAAAAATAAAAATAGAAAAAGTAAAGTAAATAGTAAAAACTCCCCTGTCTGTGTGATCCGTTGGACTGCAGGTGTCCAAACCCCAGCATGAATACAGAAAAACAGTAAAACAGTGTTACTCATGTCGGGACTTGGTCAAAGTGCCGCACGCGGATCAGCCACCGCTGATCAGCATGCATCAATTAAGGCAGGCTTATGGCAGCGTAACTCACCTGAGAAACTCTATATAGACCCCGTCTTACCCACAATTCAGTTTATGATTTATTTTGTTTTTATTCTGTTTGTGGGCATGTCTGGGAGCAGTTGCTGAGAGGGAGCGCTGTTTCACAGCAGCCAATTTGGAGACTTTAAGGGGTGTCTCCTAGGTAAGTTGGCTCTCAATTTATAAACATATATATGGGACCCAACATTGGGACTCTCAATTTCAGAGTTAGGACCACCATATACAGAAAGGCCTTGACGGTGGCTGGTGGCTTATCCCATATTTGATCAAATATGTGTAACGAACATTTCTGTGTTTTATTTTACAGATAGAACAGTATAGTTTGTTACTGGTTTATGGCAGTGTACTGGGGCTTTTCTTTCCTTTTGTTTCTGTGGCTAGCAGATTAACCCCCGGCCTTTCACGCTCCTGTTTAACATATACTTATAAATTGATTGAGCAACTTCCATTCTGTTTTTATTCGCTGGGAAGATAAGCCAGCCTGATGCAGCTTCCTTCACAGTGAAATGAAGCTGTATGTAAATAGACCCCTTTATAAGAAATTCTGTACATAACCATCGCAACAGAGATTAATGAACGGAATTCACAATACCGCACTCAGTGCACTCCCCCTGTTCTCCAACATGCAGATAGCGGATCTGTGAGCTGGGGGCAACCTTAAATATTCAGCAGGCAACTCTGCGTGCGGAATAGAGGATCATACATAAGGGCTAAACCCAGCCCTTACTGTACAATTTAAATGCCAAGGGCCACCCACTATACGTATCTTGTACCCATGGCCTTGTCCTCCTTTGTGAAGGCTGATTTTCGCACAGATTGCAGCATTGGGCGGCTGCGTTTGGTTCGGAAAGCGTGGGTTTTGTGCATGCACGGCGCCTATACAAAGCTGACTGACGGAAGTTACCTACATAAGTCAGATCTCGTTATGAATGCAGGATGAGGCCCAGAAGTAGTGAAAAATAAAATTATGACCTGTTTATCGGCTTACGTTGTGTAAAAATATCTTGTGGAAACCTGGTGATCCAGGCCTTGAAAATTATTGTATTTACTTTAGTTTTAGTGTAAGTGAACTTAATTTTGCATAACTGATGCCTTAGAAGCCAAAGTGCAGATGTATTATTCAGGCTTCATCTGGGTGGGTCATAGGTTAAAGAGGGGGGAGGGATGAAGAAGCAGGTTCCACTTGTTATGTACTTAGAAGCCTGTACAGATTTCTTCATGTATACTGCCCTCAAATCATCTTCGGTACTTTATAGTACATTGATTTTCCTATTGCATTACTGCTGCTATCCTTACTGTAAGAATAAAGTACTTCATGTGTGCATTTACCCGTAATTAGGAAATGAAGTCATTCAAGTGAATACCGGTATCCATTGATCTCCATCTCAGTACATTGGGGCAATTAGTGACCTGCATCAGTTTGATCTAAACAGTTAATTTTATTTGTATAGAAACATAGAAAGTGATGGCAGATAAGAGCCACATGGCCTATCTAGTCTGCCCAGTTGTTTATTTAAAAATATACTGATCCTAGACTCTATTAACCTTAAATTTTTCTGCACATTTCCTCTAAATCTACCACCCTCCAGTTTAAATGCATAACCCTGTGTTCTATTACACCTCTTTCTCTGAAAAATGCCCCCTGTATTAGTTACTGATTTATATTCTTCTTTTGTAAGAATACGTATGAGCCATATTTAGCAGGGTAAAAACAAAGCACAAAATATAATTGTAATAAGTTAGCATTAGAGATCAGTTGGCATGCATGTTACTTTTGAATTCTATTTAATGAACAAAGGGCAATGTGCTGTAAGACTGCATTTTAAGGGACCTTCCCAAATCCCATTAAAAAATGACTGCATGGACTTCCGGTGAGCGTTCCTAGGACGTAGGACGCTTTTTAACAGAGCTCCCGCAGCGGCCCCTTAAAACCTGCAAAAACCCAGGCTTACTTACTTCTGTTCCAGGGAGTGCAGCTACCAAACACCAAGGGATGGTCCCGGGCAAGAACCAATAATTGCCAGCTTCCCGGGGACTTTATATATACACCGGAGTCGGGCTTGAAGAGCCGAAGCCACAGTGCCGGCGGCCATTTTGGAGGCTGTCAGCGCCGTGCAGGAGCAGAGGCACCCGGCGGAATAGACGCGGCCTTACCTTTTTGGCCTGTTTGGACCGGATAGCAGTGCCTGTGATCACCGGGTGGAACAGTCGGCGAGACCGGAGCTGGAAATCCTGGCAGTCGGAGGGACGGAGTATCCATAGCACCAGAGGCGCGAAAACCTGGAGGCTGGCGGGCGCCATTTTGCGGCAAGACGGAACAGGTCAGGCTGAGTCCCCACTTCTACTTCCAGTTCCAGATAGAAGGTACCGAAGGGTCTGCGCTTGGGAGTCGGAGATCAGAGCGCAGTGTGACCAGAAGGAGTGTACTGTGCAATCCTGCGGCCTTACACTCCCCTGAGAGCGACACCATAACGGTCAGCCTGGGGGCAACAACAGCAACCTTTCCTGGCGTGGGAGCCTTACTGCTTCTACCATTCTTTCCTTTGAAATATGGCATCCTGGTCAATTTGGGTCCGGTGGATCTAGCACAGCTAGCAGGGGGTCATCTAACGCCAGCAGCAGGAGAGGAAGACCCTTAAGCGTGATGCCTACTCAGGCCTGGCAGGACATTCCCAGATTCCCATTCCAATAAGCCTGAGAGAGAGACTGCCCAAGACCATCTGCCTGATTATAGCGTCGGGGCCCGGTGGCCGGCTGTGACAAAGTGTTGCCCAGAGAGACTATAGTGTGATCTTTCCCCCGTACATACTGCAGCAAGTGTAGTGTCTCCTGCGGCGGACGGGACTTACACTGTGGTATCCTTCAAATCTACTGTATGGTGATATCTAAACAGAGTGTGTTGCATAATCTTGTTTGTTTGACAGCTAGTAATAATTTGGCTGGGTAATTGATTACTTTGTACGCTAAATAGATTTAAGATTGGTACTGTTGGACCACTCAAATCCAGGGAGGGAGGGGTGGGAGAGACAGGTCTAACAGTGCTTTAAGTTCATAGTGCTTTAATCAAATGTAATTGAAATCATTCGCCCGTCGTGCGAATGTTCGTAGCTCTGGATCAGGCCCAAAGTGTTGCCCAGAGAGACTATAGTGTGATCTTTCCCCCGTACATACTGCGCAAGTGTAGTGTCTCCTGTGGCGGACGGGACTTACACTGTGGTATCCTTCATATCTACTGTATGGTGATATCTAAACAGAGTGTGTTGCATAATCTTGTTTGTTTGACAGCTAGATATAATTTTGCTGGGTAATTGATTACTTTGTATGCTAAATAGATTTAAGATTGGTACTGTTGGACCACTTAAATCCAGGGAGGGAGGGGTGGGAGAGACAGGTCTAACAGTGCTTTAAGTTCATAGTGCTTTAATCAAATGTAATTGAAATAATTTAGGGTGACCTACCTTGTATGCTAATCACTTTATATTCTGGTATGAAAAGATATTTGGAACGAGACAGGCCTCTTCACCACCATCACCAATTATGCCATCGCAGGAGGAACAACCTTCCTCGCAGCATTCCCAGAGTAACATAGATGCACCGTCTGCCACAGAAGCAGCCAAGGAAATGTCCCTAATCCTGCTACCCCTAATTGATCAGCGCTTAGAGGCGTTCTAAAATAATCTTACCTCATTGGTGTCACGCATAGAATCTAACGGAAAAAAGATTACTACCCTCGAGCAGAGAGTTAGTGACATCACAACTTCATCACAAAACCTGATCCTGTCCCAAAAGACCACGATTACTTACTTGCTTAATAAAGTAGATGATCTGAATCGCCATAGACGACATAACCTCAGATTTGTTGGCATTCCGGTCGGTCAAAGGGCAGGATCTTTTGGATCTCTTGCAGACTGATCTAATCAACTGTTTAAAAATCCAAAGTGACTTTTGGAAGGTTGTTGTGGAGAGGGCGCATAGACTTGGACCAGATCGACTGAATAATAGTGAGCAACAATGAGCAGTGATTGCTAAATTTCTTAACTTTAGGGAGAAAGAGAGTATCCTTCAAGCTTATCGAAAGAGCGGTGGTCTCACTCTTCGCTCCTTTAGAGTTTTGATCTTTCAAGACTTCTCAGCAGAGGTGTCTCAAAAAAGAAGGGAGTTTGCCCCCCTTTGTAAGTGCCTCTTTGAACACCATGTGAGATTCGCCTTACTATTTCCTATGAAGCTCCGTATTCATCATGAGGGCCAGATCCATTTTTTCGAAGATGTAAGGGAAGCGCGCACCTTTATCCAGCATATGTCTTTACCAGATGACCCACTACTTAGGTCATCCTCTGACTCTCAGTCTATATGACCAAAGGTCCTTTAATTAGGGTTTGGGTATTTAGGCCATGCGGCCTGCGGGCATTACAAGTTTTGTTAAGTTGTATTTCACTTGATTTAGTTTGAAGTTTAAAGTTGTATAAGTCGAATTTCCCGTGCACCGTGGTAGGGTCAGGGAACAGTGTTATTCGGGAGGAAAAGTTTAAAAAGGAGTTAAATTGGAGAACAAAATATATCATATGCAGGGACTATGTGCTTTATGTATATTATCAAAGGGTACTTGCAATGTTGATCTGCGGTGGGAGGGGTAGACGATTAGTCAACCAGGGTTTAACTATTAAAGCCATATTTGTGAAAAGCAGTGTGGGGTCCTCTAAAAGTATCCACATCGACTGTCACGTACCAATTGGGTTAGTTGATGGCTACTCCTAAAACCTACATAGGCGTCGGGAGCAGCGCTTTTAACATCATATCTTGGAATGTTTGCGGTTTAAACAGCCCAATCAAACGTAAACGGGTGCTCACTCACCTGCATGCATTAAAACCGAGTATAGTTTTCTTACAAGAGACACACTGGCGCTCCACGGAAAATGCTAAACTGAAAAGCCCTTGGATTGCTGATTGCATCTCAGCTGCTTACGCTTCAAATAAAAGGGGGGTAGCTATCCTCCTGCATAAGGATTTTCAATATACAATTACCAACACTACTACAGTACTAGACGCAGGTGGCAGGTATATTATCCTGGGACTTTCAATAGGAAATGTACAGTATACTCTAGTGAACGTTTATGCCCCCCCAGCATCAAATGCCGTTTTTTTTTAGAAAGCTTTCCACCTACCTACTGCAGCAGGACACTTCCAATTTAATCCTGGGAGGAGATTTTAACTCAGTGCTATGCCCCCGGTTAGATCCTTCACAAACTGGGACACATTGCACTTCAGCAGAAGGACAAGGTTTGAGAGCCTTCTGTATGAGACATTCCCTCGTCGACCCATGGCGAATACTGAATACCACAGACTGTACATATACTCACCACTCCCGTGCACATGACACATTCTACAGGATAGACTACCTTTTAATCGGTACCCATATGTTTGACAAGGTGACCCGGGCAAATATTAAAGAGATTCTAATTTCGGATCACGCACCAATTCTGTTATCCATTCGGTTATCCCTTTCCGAAACCATCTTATATACCATGGAGATTCCCCTCCTACCTTTACCAGTCAGAAGAGTTCCGTGAATTCCTCATTGCTAAATGGATGAAGTTCACGGAAGACAATATAGAGCACTGGGAGGATGCAGTCCTTATGTGGAACACAGCAAAAGCAGTCCTCAGAGGGCACGTCACGTCTTACTTAGCACGCAAAAACAAAGAATTTAAAAACAAATATAATCATTTGCTCACTGCAATGCAACAAGCGTTCAATATCCACTTACAAACACCCTCTGACAACTCCTTTGCGGAGTATATTGCCAGTAAAGAGGTTTTGGAAAGTCTTCTTAGGGCTCATGCCCAAACCAAATTAGATTACTGCAAAAATAAATTTTACAGATGGGGAAACAAATCGGGAAAACTGCTGGCTAACATCATAAGGCCTCCCAAACATATAAATTATATAATGTCCCTCCGAGATAAGTCATCGTCCCTGGTGTTAACCAAGACGAAAGCAATCATAGCCGAATTTCAGCGCTACTATTCAGAACTATATCGATCCATGCCAGATAATAGAAATCTATGCTATTAGAGGAAGCTAAACTCCCGAAATTATCCCCGGCCCAGCAAGAATTCCTGAACGCCCCCATATCAGAGAGAGAGGTGAAGTGTACAATAACATCCCTACATAATAATAAATCCCCAGGCCCAGATGGCTTAACCGCTGAATTCTATAAAATCCTACAGCCCAATGTCACCCCATTACTTACTTCCCTATTTCAATCATTGCACCAGGATAGTGTTCCAATCCCGCGTTTCAATGAGGCACATACCATACTCTTTAACAAAACCAGGCAAAGACCCACAACCGGTCACATCTTATCGCCCCATTACCCTTCTTAATCAAGACTACAAAATTCTAGCTAAACTAATGGCGAATAGGTTGCAGGCAATATTACCATCATTATTAACACAACACCAATTAGGATTCACGCAAAATAGACACTCTATCAAGGGTATTAGGGCCGCCATAGCGGCTACGGTAACAGCATATCAGCGTAGAGTACAGGCCTCACCGGAGATCTTATTAAGCCTCGACCCTGAGAAGGCCTTCGATAAGGTCTCGTGGCTACATCTCTACCACATATTTGAAACCAGGGCATTTGGCAACACATTTACACAACTGGTCCAATCTCTATATCACGCCCCTGAGACTAGGCTATCCATTAATGGAGAGCTTAGCCAGCCTATTCCAATGACTAGAGGCACACGTCAGGGCTGCCCCCTCTCCCCATTATTCTTCAATTTGGCCCTGGACCCTCTATTGCGCCTGCTTCAACAGAATGCGCAATTCCAGGGTATAAGGATGGGTAGCCACATTACAAAAATCACTGCCTTTGCAGACGATCTTCTATTATATGTAGCCAACCCGCAGACCTCTTCACCAACAATTTTCCATCTCATTGACCAATTTGGTGATATATCAGGGTTCTCAATTAATCAGGAAAAGTCGGTCGCAATGCTGCTTAGTGAGAATGGGCCTGATCCAGAGCTACGGCCGGCGTCGCTAGTACGGCGGCCGTAGCCGTAATGCGCATGCGCCGGGCAGATGTTGCCCGGCGTCACTATGGAAACGCCCGATCATAGACGTCCCCCAGCGTCCCTACGCTGAAGTTAGTGTAGGGGGGCGGGGGGAGGGAAGGTAATGAGGCTGGGAGGGTGGCGTTAACGTACTAACGCCGCCGTCCCAGCGTATCAACTCTCTCTTACGCCGGCTGAAGTTAGGGTAGCCTTCAGCCGGCGTAAGGGAGACTTAATACGCTCCTACAAGGGGGAGAGTCGGGCCAGAGCAGCGATGTTACGCTGAGCGCTACAGCGCTCAGCGTAACATCGTAGCTCTGGATCAGGCCCAATGTAACCCCTCCGTGGAGCCCACAGTACCAACTCCAATGGGCAGCTCATTCAATAAAAAACCTAGGGGTACAGATCCCCAAGCACATGTCGAGGCTATATGAATTAAATTTACAACCCTTAATTAGAAAGGTGGAAGCAGAGTTAGAAGGCTGGAAAGACCTGCCTCTTTCATATATTGGTAGGGCGGCACTCATAAAAATGGTGTTCTTTCCCAAGCTACTATATCCCCTTCAAATGCTGCCTCTCATATTGAAAGGGAAAGATGAAAAAAACTGAACGCGGTATTTCGTAGATTTATATGGCGAAATAAGCCCCCACGGATTAGCCTATTTAAACTACAGCAAGAGGAGGATTCAGGGGGTATAAATTTCCCAAACATAAAACAGTATAGTTTGGCCAGTAACCTAAGAATAGTTAAGGATTGGTTAAACAACTCAATAACATACACGTCCATAACAATGGATCAGTCATTTATACCTGATATTGATCTAATAAACTTCTTGCACCTGAACCAAGCCGACATGTCTGGAGAGATGCTGAATAACCCACTGTTAATGGCATCGTGGTCAACTTGGAAGGCGGTGCGCAAGCGTAGTAAATTAAACTTTAAAAACTCTTTATATATTCGTTTATTGCGCAATCCTGCCTTCCAGATGGGACAGGCTTCGTTCCCTTTCTCCCAGTGGCAAGCTAAAGGCATAAGAGGTATAGGTGACCTAGTTTGCAAGCGGCGGCACGCTCCATTAGCGCTACCTGATTTCTTAAATAATGCTGATTTGCCTGCTTCACATTCCTTCTATGCCCATCAAGCATTGCACTACGCCAGACAAGTGACTGCATCCTTGTCTATGGCAGACTGGCACAATGAGTTAGACATGAGTGCTGCTCTTGTAGAACTCTGCCTGCCAGCACATATAAGGAACTATTTCTCAACATATACCACAGGGGATATCTGTCTCCAAAACGCAGACATGTTATGGGCCTTTCAGATTCTAGTCTCTGCCCTAAATGTGGGGCTTTAGAAGCCTCTCTATACCACTGTCTATGGGATTGCCCACGGATACAACATTTCTGGAAATTGGTGCAACTGTACACCTCCAATCACTTACTAGAATACGCCCCTTTAACACCTCTTTGGGCGGTATTGGGTATTCCTGACCCGTCACTCAAATTTACAAAAGGCAGCAGAAAACTACTACTAATAGTTTCTGCGGTGGCCAAAAAGTGTGTCCTGCAACAATGGATTCAGGCAACCCCAACAACTTTACAGATGTTTCACCAAAAGCTCTTCCAGGTGTTCCGCATGGATTGGCTGGAGGCCTCGACACAAAAAAGACGGAACACAGGCAAATTCTTTGAGATATGGGAGAGCTTTATTGAAATACTGCCGGACACAATAAAATCAAATTTACATAAATGCTTTGCCAATACCTACTGGTACGAACTCAGAATGTATGAAAATGATCCACCGATTGTTTTGAGAGAGGGCACCCTTTGAGCATTAACCATCTCTCTGGACATTAGATCCAGAACTACGTGTGCCGTACGTTTATTCGCGGAGTGTATTTTTGTGTGCTTAAATTCGTTACACTCCCCTCGGCACACCCCTTGCGCGGACGTATTTTGTGAAGATACGCTGCCCAAACCCTACCTTAACTTTTTCCAACGTAACAGAGTACATCCGCGAACGTGAACGTACGCAGCTTAGCACGCCCATACTGTACACTTTAAATACCACCCCCCGCCTACTTCACATAAAACGCACGTATTGTTGACTAACGTAAAATTGGCACGCCCACACGTAAGTATTTACGTGATACATACGTGAATTTCCCATACGTTCACAATTACGCTACGTGAATGTGCATATTTTCTATGGTGCGCATGCGCAGTGCGTACGTATCTGCAAATTTACGTCTCCGCCATGCGTAAAATCGCGGAAAAGCGTAGTTCTGGATCTGCCCCATTGTCTGTAAAAACGACAAAAACTAAGGTTTTAGGAATTTTGTTCGGGGATTTCATTGGAAACCATGTGTGTCCCCTTCCCCTACTTGCGGATTTTACCCTGATTGATATGGCTTCTCCTATGTTATATGTAAGTTATCTGTTATGACACTGATTCAGATTGTAACCTGATTGTGAAGCGCTTGGTTCCTTGTAAACTTTTGGAACTTCTTGTGTACGATTTTGTCATGTTGTGATGTTCTCCAATAAAAAAAACATAAAAAAAAAATTTCCAGTCAGCAAAATAAAAGGTTCCATTGAAAAAAAAATAACAAAAAAATGACTGCATGTCTCTAGAAGAGCACAATTTTCCCACCAGAGGGCGCTAAGAGAACAGCAATTTTAATACAAACTACTAACTGAACTGTTTTAAAACTTCAGCCATAGGACACCAAATGAAGTATAAGATTTTTTGAACTTTATATGTCCAAAATGATCTTAAAACTATATAAGAAATGTATTTTGTAAACTAGGAATAGTTTTCAATCACCATAAAAATTGTAATTTTATTATTTTACTTTAATAATGATCTCAAAAAAGCATTCAAACGAACAATATATTGTTTATAATTAAAACAAGTGTAATGTATCTCATTTATGCATTGTGTTCCCTACATTTGAATAAAAAATACTATATTGTTCTTTATAAAATAAGTTCCTATACTGTGCCCCAAGATCAACATGGTCTGAAAACTGACTTTATTGCAGTATAATTTTGTATTCTATGTTAGCCATATTTTAATGTTAATAAGATTTATTTATGGTATTCCTTAACCTTTTAAACCTTGTCTTTCTCCTAATACAGACCCTCCAACATGACCCATTCTATTAGGTACAATTGAATCCGCTCCTGAGCTACCAACTGTCACTCACCTGGTTTAAATTATTAACTGATATTTAAAAAACTATTTGCCTCTTCAACAAAGGAGGTTACCATAGTTACTGACAGTTTAAAACTGAGGAGCAGAGTATTTTGTACCTAATGGAATGGGTCATGTTGGAGGGTATGCTAATATAGTTTTTCATAATATAGTTGTTTTATTATATAACATGAAGGCTTATCCTTATTTACTTATTAACAGGTTTTTATATAGTTCTATCAGATTATTCAGCGCTTTACAGAGAACATTTCACATCAGTCTCTGCCCCAATGAAGCTACATTCTAAGTTGCCTTATACACACACAGAATAGGGTTAATTAATTCAGCAGCCAATTAACCTACCAGCATGTTTGGGAAAGTGTAGGAGGAAACTGGAGCACCCCGAGAAAACCCACACAGACACAGGGAGAACATGAAAACTCTAAACAAGTAAGGCCTTATCTGGGAATTGAACTTGTGACCTCAATGAAAAGCAGCACCTAGACTATTGTCCTCGTGACACTTTCTACTTTCTATGGAATGCTTTCAATTGCACAACAAGAAAGTGACGGCAGATAAGACCCACATGGCCCATCCAGTCTGCCCAACTGTTTTTAGAAACTTCACTGACCTTAGCGTCTTGTAAACCATCAAATTAGTTTACAATTTATGTTATCCTTATATTTATCCCAAGCATGTGCAAAGTGTTTTATCTCGGATGCACGGTCTATTAATTGGGCTGATAATAGTGTTTTTCCTGTTTTTATCTGTTCTCTATTCTATTCTACCTGATTACTACACACCCACATAGTTTACATATACAGTCATCAAGTCTCTGAAAGGCAAAACTAGAAATATTCCATGACAGTATCATTTTGCCTTAAAGCTATTTTCCCTTGTTCTGTTTGAATGTGTGTGTGTGTGTGTGTGTGTGTGTCTGTGTGTAGATATTGCCAATACAATGAACCTAGATTGAAATAAAATGCATAATCTGTCCAGGTAACTACTATGGAACAGAATGTTGTATGCTCGCAGAGCAGTCTGTATTCTTGGGCCCGATCCAGAGACTAGCACACATAGGCATGCAGTGCACATGCCACAATCATGGACAGCATTTGTTGCGGTGGTACGTTGGATCCACAAGAACATGCAAGGCACACGCAACATGACATGTGGGTGAGATGTAATGTATGGGACAAAAAGTAGCCCTTCACACTGTAAGCGCTTTAGTTATATAAAGTACCCACTAAAGCATTGAAAATTTATTTAAAAAATATATATATTAAAACATTTTAAATAAACATTTTTAAATATGTCATTTAATTAGAATTAGATTACAACATAAAACTCCAGAAGTGATTTAATGAATAGAACATATGTGTTTACATCTTGAAATTGCTTGAAAAGTGGCTGAAAAAGCCCATTTACTGTGTGCCCCACAGACTTATACATGACCTGTGTTTGGTGCAAATATTTAGAAGACCTTAGTTCGTCAGCATTCTAAACTCCATCAGGTACACTTGCCTTGGCACGCCCTTACTGTACATTGACTATTCCCCCTTCCCTCCTTGAGCTCAAGCACTGGCCGCTCGAGATACAATGAGCTCAGGATGGGACGCTGATGCCCACTCTTCAATTCTGCACGTTTGCAGGGCGAATTCACGCAAAGAAACATGATGCCAGCTGGTGTACAGTCAGATATGGATCGGCCCCTTGTCTCTTTTTCCCATAAATGATTTTGCTTGTTCAGCGGACCTTTAGTTTAATGGTATCTGCCATGAGACTATTTTCAGCACACTTACACGCAATATACAACACAGCAGTTGTGTCAAAGAGAAATGAAAAATTCAGCTGAAATCATCAGTAATTTATGAAGATGCAAAACAAATCTATATAACCATTTATCTATTTTACAACATGGAAAATAACCAGTAGGTACAGCAACATGCAGACCTATTGAAACACATCAAGTTGAGTAGGCAAAGATATACCACCCTGTTTCCCTTTCATTCCATACTTCAGCCGGTACAACCACATAAGGACTCTACTGTGATAAAATTAAATCTCCTCTTCTCTTTACTTGTCAAAACCACAGGTTAACACACTAACCCAATACCATGAAAAGGTTCTCTGGTAGCAGAGGAATTTATAGGCTGCTATCTCCAGACATGTATGACTGTATTCACACTTATGAATCATTTAGGTTCTTAATTATATGCAAAAAGTAGCAAGGCAGCTCCCCTGACACCCCCAGTCTTCAGCTTCTTAACCGACTTACGAATACCACCTTATTCTTAGGTTCGTAGCTGTATGCATAGGGCAGCTAATTAAGAACGTTTCAAATTTCCTTTAAATAGAGTTCAAATAGCTCCCTCCACCCAATCTTGTTTTTAAGTTTTCCTGACACACCCCTTCATTCTTAAGTCATTACGAACCTTGAGGAAATAGGTTCATAATGGTGATTCTGAGCCACCCCATTCTTAAGTCCTACATAAATTGCGTATATTAAGTTACTACGCCTGTGCAGCATATCCCTTCTTACATATACACACCTAAAAAGCCGTATTTTCTGAACTGTGAATCAAGTCCGTAGTCACTGATTGTAAATCTGCACACTAGCAAATAACATCTCCTGTCTACTAACTAAAACAGGCACTTCCACAGTTAGAGGAAAGATCTGGATTTGGCCATAAGTCATGCAGACTCCTGAAACACTTAACAAGAGTTCCACTACAACCCCAAACCTATTACTTTAGTAGTTTAATCAGTTGCATTACACATTATGGAGTAGTTTGAAAAAGAAGAAAAAAAAGGCAAATACATTTAGCAAGGGGATATTGGGTGATATAAAATTTACTCTTTTAAGTACATTTCTAATAGCACTTGCGCCACAGTATATTATATTACTATATTATGTACATGTATATATACATGATGGCAGTACTAGGGGGGA
>WWET01001534.1:59564-80415 GCA_011038615.1 Limnodynastes dumerilii | reverse complement strand
GGGAAAATACTGCTACAGATGTATTTTTACAGTACCATTTAGACTTGAGCTAGGAAACATCACCTCTAAACTCTAATAAGTGTCTGCAGATTTTCAAATTACCTCCACCGGCAGTTTAGGCTTTGCCTCTGAGCAAATTGACTCTCTTGTAAGTTGTTCTTAACTCTTACTCAGCCTCGTGCTTTACATTAGCAATGGATCTGTGTTTAATGATAATTAACAAAAACTCTATTTGCAGGGTGCTTGTACCAGCTGAATATGACAAGGAAGACTATTGCTTTTCTATTGTTAAAAGTAAAAGAATAACATTTTGAGATGTACAGCCTATAAATTCTTTCCTCCTATGTTCTCCTTTTGGCAATGGTATGGTGAAGCAGGGCGTTAATCTCTAGACTGAGTGTCTGTGTTCAGTAATCGGAGTCCCTATTTCAGAGATTTGTATTAGCTTGTACACATCTATCCTCTAAAAAAAACAAAAACCTTGTTGACTAATCTACCTGGCCACAGACTAAATAAATCTGTGCAGTTTTCCTAAACGATATTTACACAACCGTATTGGTTCAGTTAATTTCTTAATGATTGTATTTAGTTTTCTATTTTGAAAAATATTTTTTATTTTTGGGAGGACAAAAAAATAAGTTGTAGAGAGAAAATTATGTACATATGGGAATGGATTTTATTCCATTCCGGTGGTTTTATTGTTTAAGAAAAGTTGGTATTTTATTATATAAAATATTGTCTTTATTATTATTATTTTTTTTTTGGTCAGTCATTACGAGTTACCATTGTGACAAAAACGCATGGGACTCACCATGTGTAAAATATAAACTTATACTTAAATATATATTTATAAACATAGAGGGCCTGATTCAGTTTGCTCGCACCTGTGTTATTTGTGGTGTGAAGCTAGTTGTGCGATGGGAAAAAGTACACTGCAAGCTTTTTCCCGTCTAACGCGGTGCGCAAATGTAATTAAATCGGGCCCATTCAGAGCAACTCTTACACCTTTTTTTTTTTTAGGTGCAAATGTAGTCCTGAGCAATACCATGTAGAACTGCAAGGGGGCAAATTTAAATTGTGAAAGCAGAATTACAATTTAGAGGTGAAGTTTCTTAGCACAAATTTAGTTTAATTTATAGATAAAGCTATGCAGTGAGTTCTATCTGCAAAAGTAAAGTATTTTCTCTATATGCAAAAGAATTAAAATGAAATAGCGCCCCCCCCCCCTTATTTTACTAAATGGTTTAGCCGAGCTGTACACTTGCACCTGTTTAGCCCTCACTCCAGAACTCTGGATCAGCCCCGGAGTGAATGCTTGCTTTGATAGTCTTGTATTAGGCTACTAACCATTAATAATGAATTTTATCTGGAACGATAGCTTAATCTAATATTGTTAAACATGACCACTAATGACGAACGCAAATATTATGTATGTTTTATTAATATCGGATGAAAGGATTTAGAAATTAAAACATGATATAAGCGAAGCAGCATTGGAAACCTGATTGCAACCATTCTGATATTTGCATTAGTGTTATATATGTAAAAAAAAAAAAAAAAGAGTTTGTTTTATACTGTAGTTACAGTAATTGAGTACAAACGTGAACATAAGCCTTTTGGTTTTTAATGTTCTCTTTGCATTTTTACACTACAGGACAGTTATTGCTTCCAGCAGTGGGAATTACATAAGCATCTTAAAATAATCCTGCTTCATTTTAATATACAAAAACATTGCAAAGATTAGGTATTTTCCACATACAAAATATTAATTTGGCACACTGATAGTTATCAGAAAAAGAAGATGAGGAAACATTAATGGGCAGCCATAGAAAGGTCACTTGAAACAACTGATTAATGGCAGGGAGACCTATGGGTAACTTTTAGTGTCTTAGGACCTAAGTGCATTTACCACACGCACGGAGATGTGATAGGCTGCATGGAGCTTTACATGACTAAAGCAGCTTTAAATCACCCATGTGGGTCAACGGTCTGTACGACTTTGCATGCGTAAATCAAGTGTCAAGCGAGCATCAGGATCAGGGGGCCGGATTCACAACCCTGTATTTTTCTTTTACATACATGTTTAATTTTGTGATTGTAGCTACTACGCAATCGTAGTAACTATTTTACACTACCTACAGTCTTTAAAGCTAGAATCGCAAAATTGGGCACGTATGTTAAAAAAAAAAAATACGTGGTTGTGAGTCCGCCCCGGGTTCCTGATTCAGAGTTTGGAAATAAAAGGAAAGTTACACCTGGGCAAAACCATGTTGATTTCAGGGGAGTCAAATTTAGAGGTGATATTTCCCAGCCCAAGTCTAAATAACAGTGTAAAAGTGAAGCTGGTCAGTATCTGTGTGCAATAAACAAAAACCAATTATTCTCCCTGCATGCAAAGAATAAACTTAGTTTGCAAAGTAGTCTTGTGGTTGAATGTTATCTGATAACTTGGAATTACTGACCTGTCTACTTGTGAGTGTGAACTGGTCATGGCAAACAGAGTGGTATTAAACTTCTGCAGTATATATATTTTGCAACTACAAAACCCCTTTGCAGAAACACAATGTATTGGATGTCCCTCCTGGAACACCTTAAAAGCATTAAACCTTGGATTTCTGAATGTTGAATATAAAAGATCTACAGAGAGAGTTCTATTTTTTTCCCATATGCAGTAAACTTCCTGTCAGTAAACTTGTTGAAAGTCACTGAAAATTGCTGCAAACAAAACTACCCTCACACTCCACTGCAAATGTAGTTTTAAATGAAGCCAGTTTAGGTGTTTATCTTGTTAAGGTTTTTAGCAGTGTTATTTATTGTTGAGTCACTTTTTTTTCCATGAAATATTTATTATCTTTTCTCAACCTCAGTCACTGATTTTTTTTCCATTTTGATCTGTGTCTTTACTTTGAAAATGTATGAGTGTTTGAGACATTTCATGTATTTATTTCCCCCGGAAAGCCTATTTCTTTTATGATTACCATACTAAAATCTGCACATCAAAGGGTATTATTTACTAAAGCTTCTAAAAAGAAGCTGCCAATCATATTGTAGCTATTATTTATCTAGTAAATGCAAGAAAATTAGAACTAGAATGTGAATGGTTGCTATGGGCAACATCTACTTTTTTTTTTTATAAACTTTACTTAACTTATGCCCAAGAACAAATGAGTTGGCAATTTCAAATAGTTTTGTACTTTGTGACCTTTTGTTAATAAGGGAATTTCATTGGTAAACAAGAGTCCTGTTCAAAATTCAGTCTGTAGCCAATCACTGGAATGGTCACAGCAGCTGGAGTGTAGTAATCTGTCCATTTGTGATTTATGTCCGTTTAAATGCCTGTTTATGTACACAGGGTACCAAATAACTGTAATTTTTTAAAGAATAATATATAATATAGAGACATTTTTGTACCCTAAACAGTATAATCCTGAATTGATCTGTTTTTATACGGACTGTCATTTTATAAACACAAAATTCCACAAAAAAAATTATGCATTGAATATTCTTTTTGCTCCAAATGTGTGTGTATTTATAATACATACTGTATGGTACACCAACAACACAGTGCATTGATGAATGGTGTATTATCCACTGTGTCTTGCCATTTAGCAACATCTTTCTGTTTACCAAACAAAGTTTTTAGTTTCTGGGTGTTTGGGAAATACACATATTTCTCTGTGTTGGTTACCTTCGTCTGGTGTGACTGGAGAGGCATATTGGCAACGTTTGTGAAATTGTACGCTGTTCTCTTTCTATTTTAAAGCTTCTTTTGGTTTGGGGCACTGTCTTCAGCTGGGTACGTTTTTATTTTGTTTTTTTCTTGAAATGCAACATTTTCTAAAGACTGCACTCACAATATGAAGCCCTGACCTGTGTCACTCTATTTGAAACTTACTTTCTAAGTGTTCCCATAATTGTCTGGTGCAACGATATGCATGCCCACGATGGTAAGCCTATGCAGAAATAGGAAGGGGAATTGATGCTTTAAAGGTCAGGACACAGTTCAAACTTTCTCGTGACATTGTTGATTGCCAAAAAAGAGTTTTAAAAAGATTTCTCGTGACAAAAATTAGGAGCTCTGAAAAATCCAATCACTCGATCCTCTGCTATATCACACGATTATACAGCATTGCTTGACTGTACACACTGATAAGATGTCAGAGGTAGCTGACAGCTATTGTGATCTGCAGAATAATCATCACAGATTTCTCCAATGTGTACCCAGCTTAACTTGATAGGATGAACATCTCATTTGTGTTATTTTTTACTATAGTGTTAGCTTTTTTTAAAGTTAAATAGATTTTGACGTTTTTTTTTTTTTATCGTGTGAAGAGCATTTCAGTAGAGCCTGTGGGCTAGATTTACTAAGCTGCGAGCTTGTAAAAGTGGAGATGTTGCCCATAGCAACCAATCAGATTCTAGCTGACATTCTCTAGTATGTAATAGGAAAGTGTGAGCTAGAATCTGATTGGTTGCTATGGGCAACATCTCCACTTTTCCAAACCTGTGGCTTAGTAAATCTGGCCCCATGCATCTGAGTCTTTGGGCTTCTCCAGATCTATTGACAGACATTGGTGAAAATTGCGCGGGAGGAAGATCAAGCAAATGCCGAAATCAAGAGATTGTGGTCTCCAACTGTTCCTCTAGGTCACTAACAACAACAGCCTTACCCACCATTCCCTTATTTAAAGGGCCAATCAGAATGGACATACCTGTTCTATGCTCCAAAACCAAAGGATCCCAGAACATAATGGCTGCCTGGGAAGAGGGAGAAGGTTAATTAAGTCATTGTGTAGGTGGCGTTTCACCTTTAGTTGGAACACTATCAATGTGGTCCATTACTGGGAAAACCTACAACTTAATTTCTCAAATATAAGGCTGTTAGCAGCCACCAGATATCTTTGAACATTGACAATATAGAGGCTCTTATGATTTATCTTATTCTTTTGGAGTCTAAGATATATATGTAATGAGTTAGTTTAATTAAAATATAGTGTACTTAGAATTTGCCACTTTTAATGCATGTTGTTCACTATTCCTTTGCAAATTCCCATTTGAAATGAAGCAAAAGTGTCTCTTAGGCAGGTGTGTTTACCTGTTATAACCATTACACATTCTATTAAGAAATGCTTTCGTAAGGAGTCATGTAAAACCAGAGCCAGATTAACAATGGGGCTAATGGGATAATAGACACAGGCCTCCCTCTGAAAATAGGCCCCCCACAAACTGCAGATCTCCAGGCCTCCCACTGCAGTACATAGGGATGAATGTCAGGGAATGACATCCTTCTCCAAGGCATACTACATAGTGTGGGCCCTTGATAATTTTCAGCCTTAGGCCCACATGGCCCTCAATTCGGCCTTCTTTGACACGTGTGACCTCACTGTTCACCATTTGTAATAACCAACACAACAGTGACATCAATGCTTCCAGCGATTAGAATATATTTGACGCTGTTCATTGGTGTTATTTGTGAGCTGAGGCATTGTCCCTGACTATGCAGGTGTTTTATGTACATTGTGGCATACTTTAGTGATCTCACTACATGTCAGTGTATTGTGAGGCCTGCTACTCCTGTCTGACTATCCTGGAAGTGGCTATATGTATTACCTATTACATACTGTGACCTTGAGTGTTCTCCAAGATACTGCAAAGAATTTGTCCATTGATTTATTCATTCGTCTCGGGTGACTTTGCCTGTTTATCCCCTGTGTTTATTTGATAAATAAGCAGGCTTATGTTGGCTGGCCGTTTCCAGCAGCACATTATACCCTGTAATGATGTGAGTAAGTCTGTCATTCCTGCGACGCTGGGAATAGGTTGTACACAGGCTTCTGTGTCCCCTGTAATAACAGGGGAGTCTTTGTACTCTGTTACCCTCCCATGTTCTTTAAGCCTGATTCTTAAATGGCAGTCAACCCTTCATTACCTGCTATGTCTCTGATGGGGTGTATATATCTAAGTTGTTACACAGGTTATTGGTAACAAATAATTATGGGTTTACTTTGCTAGAATAAGCTAATTATTATTGGGCATCAGCCAATGAGAACAGTGTCCTTTTTTTCCTACCATTTGTACCTTGTGCCCTTGTATCTATCCCCATAGGAGCCCTCTCTACTGCACATTGATTTTCTGCATGGAGATTGTTTTACCTGCAGGTCGGGCAGTAACTGATACAACCTCCCTCCTCCATTCCCAGGGCTGACTCCTAGGTTATCATTGCTGAAAGCCGTAATTCTCCAGACACTATCCCTGATCCTAATGAACCCTAGAAATGTCCATATGATTCAGTAAAGGCCAACGTTATACACACACCATATAATGCTTTTACAGCTATTTCATGGTATTTAATCATTGTTTGTTTAAATAGCACCAAATACAAACTCCACAGAGATAACGCCTTTGTCCATGAATCAAACACATGCACTGTGAGGCATAAGTGCTAACCACTGCACCACACACTGCCCCGATAATAGGAGGTGTCCCCACCTATTCTATTGTGATTGCCTTATCAACAGTCTGATCATTTAGAAAAACAGACCGATCGGAATATCAGGTTTGATATTGAACAGTTATGACTCCATGTATGCTTTCTATACACTTCACTTTAATTGGGTTGGACAGCAAGTGATCAGTTGATCGACCAATTATCATGGCGTGTGTGGACAGCTTTCTTATGTAGGTTTTAAATACCAATAGGATTATTTTAAAAGCAGAGAATCTGTTATCTTATTGATACCTATGAACACAATGATTATAGAACTGAAAGACACTATTCTGTAAACAGCAGCTAAGCTTGTACACTAAAGCAGGGTACACACTATATAATTGTCAGGCCAATCGACTGATCAATTCTATAATTGTACAGTGCAGGGTTGACAAATACCGGTCACCATGGCAACTAGAAGTTGGGACCCGATGACTGGATTAAAGTGAATAAGCTTCTATGGGGTGGCCAAGAAGGTCACTCTGCGGCCTCTTTCCTGCTTGCGTGCTGAGACAGAAGTGCCCAACAGGGTTATATGGAATACCTCTGCAGTTTCAGTGGGCAAGGGATTAGTTTTTGTAGGGTGAAAAACAGCAGAGGTTGCTCCTCTATGTCATCAGCAGCCATTGTGTACCACTAAGGAGAACACAGGATGTAAGCATGGCATATGCTACAGGATTTCCCCGACAATTAAACCGGGAAAATTGTGCATCCAGCATTATGTCCTTTCCTTCTGGCTCATCGTCCCCTCTATCCAGAGGTCCTAATCACCGCAGCAGACCTTTTATACTGCCCTCCTCCTCCTCGTCTTCCCCTATTGGACAAACCATACTACAATGCAAAAGACTTTAGTTATATCTTGCAAGCTGGTAAATTCAGGCTGCTATTTCTTGCAGCATGCAATACTTTACATCTCTACTTTTAACAGTACAATTTAGAGTTGCTTTAAGTGTCTTCCAGCCCCTTCCAACTGTTATTCTATCCTCACATTTTTGAACCGGTGAACATGAGCTTGTTTTTGTCCTAATTGAGCATCAGGCCGATCAACTAAAAACATTCACCTGTTTACACTAATCTGCACTTTGTGCTTTGCAACCTACCATATAGACCCACTCAGGGGGCTGAACGACCCTCGCTGCATTGCATCTCAGCAATCTCTCTCTCTCTCCCTCGGGTCTGTCTGTCTGGAAAATCATCAGACTGATCTACCCAGCTCTTTGGACAAGTTCTAAGCAGGATATGAGAGGATAATGTAGCTGCCCCCTGGGGCTCAAATGACGTTTAAAGGATATCGGGAGCTGCCTGAAGTCTGTGCCGCAGTTTCTAGAGTTTCCCCTTTTACCATATTTATTTGCTTTACTGCTTTCTGTATATTGAATAAGTAAATGTAATTAAATAAAGATTGGTTTTCTAGAGTGTAAATGTAATAGATTTAAATCTATTATAAGGGGGGAAGTGAAGCTCTCAGTATCTGTGGTTTGCAAGTCAATCTTATGTCCACAGTAGTTGTGGGAAGTATAATTTAGGCTGTTACTGTTATCCCTTCATAGTTACTTTTAAAATAAAGCTAGTTTCTTCACAAACACGTTACTATTACCCAGGTGTAGCTGCCCCGAAAAGACAAACCTTCTAAAAAGAATAGCTGGTGTCCATAGCAACCAATCATGTTTTGTCTATTATTTGTTTAGTACTTTCTTGGAAACGATATCTAGAATCTGATTCGTTTCCCACTTTTACTCTTTAGATGTATAAATCCATCAAGGGGCTGATCCACAGTTTGGGCTGGATCCAGACTTAAGAAGGAGCTTGAAATTAAGAGCGGAAAGTTACTCCTGGGCAAAACCATGTTGATTGCAGGGGGAGTCATGTTAATTGTATTCTTTGCATGCAGGGATATATCTTTGAATTGTTTACTGTACACAGATACTGACCAGCTTTACTATCACACTGTTATTTAGACTTGGGTTAGGAAACATCACCTCTCAACTCTAATACTGTTTACAACAGATGAAATATGACTCCCCTTTCCTCTCAATTTCAAGCTCTTTCTTAAGCCTGGATCCAGCCCTTTGAGAGTAAGGATAAATGGGTGCAGGTATACACCTCAACTAAACAGTTCAATGGGATGGGTTCAAATGACTTAACATTACTTTTTTTGCATGCTTTAAACGTGAAACTAAAATACTGCATAGCTTTATGCTTCATCTTTAAATTGGAGTTGAGCTAGGAAATATCACCTCTCAACTCTAATTACATTAAAAACTGCATTATAATATTACTATAACAACAGAATACGGTATCATAAAGTAATTTATTTGTAGTTAAGGTAGTGTGGGTTACGGCAAGTTCGGTTACTAGTAACAAGTTTGCATTGCTCGTGTAAGCCTGTTCTAGTGATAAATAAGACCTAAAATCTGTCTAGCTCCATGTGCCCTCAACATTGAACGCTGAGTGGATATGCTAGCAGCAGATGCTAGCTGAAACATTAGCAGATGTTATCTGATGGCTGCAGTAATAATCTTGTGTACTAATTAAGAATATTTTTCTGTAGCTCTGTTTCGTTTCGGTTTTTTTTTTTCTTGCAGTGGCCTTATGTGTATTTGTCATCATTATTAGCCATTATAACTGCTTCTATATGCAGAATGTTTTCACAGGGATTAAAGGTTTCTGTAATATAATGCTATGCAGTGCTTATTGAATGCATACTGATAAGTCCCTATATATGAAATATTGGTATATTGGGATGTAGCAATCCTATGGCTTCATACACACTATGTTTACAAACCTACACTGGTTTGAAATTAATGGCTTGGATCCAGGACTCCTTTGCCGCTTCGGTGCACTCCGATGGCGGATCACTGCCCAATACTATGGTGGCAGGACCCTATCTTAACATTTAAACACTTTTCTTTAACTTTGTCTTTATTATGAAGTAAATTTTCCAATATTCAGTAGAAAAAACAAGGAAAAACAATAAACATTGAGGTAATATTTTAACAATGTGGTCAACAGGAGATCAATGTAATAAAAAGACAAGGAAAATTTGGATGAGGAGGAGGCCTCCCAGAGGGTGTAGTCCGGAAAGTATCTGGAGAAAGGGAGGCTATGTAGAATGTAGATGGTCTAATTGGGGAAGGAATAGGAGTGGGAGGACGGATTAGGGTCGCCGTGGGGTAAGAAAAGTGGGATAGGAAGGGAAGGGGGGTAATAGGTTAAGGGCTTCCAGTGTCTAGTTGTGGTAGCTGGGTGGGTGATTAGGCTGTGCCTCCAGCCAAGGGTGCCATACAAGATAGAAGAGGTCATCCCGGTCATGTAAGTGATAGGAAATTTTTCACTGGTCCCATTTTCCATGTAAATGGGGATCGTATGTAAGGACCTAACCAAGCCCTTGCTGTATGATTTCAATACCTTCCCCATTCACCATGTGTACATGCATCTCCCAGCATGCTCCAACAGCATTTGCATAGCTGATACCCATTCTTTGTTGTGTGGAAGTCCCCACTGTCCTCATTATGACTGGAAAATATAATGAGTATTATAGGTACCATAATTTAGCAATATCACCCAGGGTTTTTTCCTCTATCTATGTAAACTGATTCACATCTGTAGCTGTGTTTATGGTAGAATTCCCACTAATATAAAAGATATGGGCATTAACAACATGACTTAAGCCCCATACACACTACAGCATATAAACGACAAACGACAGATAAACCACAGATATTCAAGCAGTAGATTGGCAATCAGGCTGCATACACACTACAAACGATTTTCTGTTGAGCCTTCAGTACTGAATGGCTTGATCGTTTATATTAAACTTTTTAAAAGATGCGATCAAACGATTTTGTGTACTTTACAACGATCAGGCATGATAGTTGCAGCGTACACACTTGCACGATATCGTTCAAAACACTCCTTTCACGGGTGTTTTGAACGATTATCGTTTAAAAAAACTGTAGTGGGTATGGGGCTTAATACATCTAAAAAAAAAAAAAAAAATACAACACAATTTATATGACTAGAAGCTTCAGGACACTCTACAAATAGAGGACAGTTTATTACGAGAAAGATGCAGGATGTGTTTGTGTTCTCTTTTATTTGTGACTTTTTTTGTTTTAAATCTATAGCAACAACTATATAATTATCATGTATTTTGTTTTGTGGTTTATTCTTACTCATGGGATCTAAGGCTTAAGCCAATACATCTAAAATACAGCTGATTTCATGTAAAACCACTAATAACCATAAAAAAATACATCTCTTTAGTTTATAAGGGTTTACCATCTTGAAGAAAAATCAATACGCAATATTATACAACATTTTTTATGTCATGTCCCCATCCCAAAAGTTTCTTGGCTGGGAAATTGATTGGTTTTGCCACGCAGAAGATGCTGCTGTAAATGGGGAGTATGAATTTAACCCCTCTTTACCCTAATCCTTACCTTAACCCTCCCCTTCCATTACCTTAACCCTTACCCTTCCATTCCATTACCCTAACCCCAACCCTTCTTTCAAGCTTCCAAACTGTGGGTTGTTGGAAGGTTGTTTTTTGGGGGAAGATTTTTTTGTGGTGTACTTTAAACTTCCTGTCATGGAACATGACATTATTACACACAATTCATTTTGTCACGTTCAAGTGGGTAATCTTGAAACTGCCAAATATCCTAATAAAAGACCTTGGGGGTGGGATCTTTACATATGTGGATGGATGATATCCTTTTTTAATTGTTATATAGCTTCATTTTAGTGTTTCAGACAGATCAGGCTATAATTATGAGCTCAGTATATATTATACTCTATATTGAGCCAAATGCATAGGGGAGTAGCTGCATTGAAGACATATTTCATCCAGATGGTCCATAGTTTCTTTCTTTTTTTTTCTTTTTTTTTTTATAATTGGGGGGGGGGTTTTTTTTTTGTTTTTTTATTTGACTGGGGGGGGGGAGGGGCAATTAGTAATCCCTAGATTCAAATTGAACAATTACATTATTATGTTGACACCATAAATAATAACAATCAAACACAATAAACAGCAAGTATTTTACTGAAAGTCACCTCGTCACATGGTGGTAGGGAAGTTGGGCATCTGCCTATGTGTAATAGCCAAAATGACTATTTGTATCATGAGTTGTGGGAAAACCCAGATCCATGTGGTGTAAAGCTGTGACTTTCTTTAATTATAATTTAAAACCTAGCATGAATTCCTGGCTCTCAATAAAGACATTGCAAGATTGTCTTGCAAACAGCAAACAATAAAGCTGGGCACGCACAACAGTATTCATGCTATTATTGCGCCAAGCACATGATGAACGACTAGTGAGATATCGCATTAGTGTGTACGCTCTCACTATCCTGTTTTATTGTGCTAGCGCAGTGTTTCATTTGGTTTTCTAAACTTCCAAAAATACCCAATCAACAAACGAATATGGTCAGTGGCGCAGATCCAGACTTAATAACCACAGCTAATTTACACATACTGCATGCGTAAATCTGACTGTGGGAACGCACTTCGGATGCGCATCATAACTCGACGAAAGGCGAGTATAAGCATTGTGGGAGGATGGAGGCATATAAATTGTACAGTATGGGAAGTCGATACGTGCGACCAGAGATACATAAAGGAAAACTTAAGCTAGGGTTTTGAAAATGTAAAGCAGCTAAGTTACGTGCGTGCCAGGAGGGTGCCCGGGGGAGTGCATTATACTTGGTAGTGCGTAACTCGGGCACGCTTGTGTACATAAAACGACCTTAAGTCTGGATTTGGCCCAGTGATTGTGTACAGTCAGTCCAGCGATTCTGCTCCAACAGGAAGGCTTTTGTGGGCGTCCATATGTAAATCTATGATTCTGCAATCGTTTGAGCACAGGGTGATGGGCTAATGAAAATCACAGATCCACCTGTAAATTGCGTAGGTGTGTGAGTGCATTGTCATGCTCATCGGGACTTTAGAATCATTGGTAAAATTGTTACAGGTGATGAAATTCTCAGTGTTTACCCAGTGTTTACCCAGCTAAACCATACTCATCACCTTTTCTCTTAGCATCTCTAATAAAGTACAGCACAGAACAAAAAAAACATTTTGATATATATTTATACATCTGAAAACTGGGATTGCCAAGTTTCTAATATTTCTATTTATGTTGATCTGTTTCCTGATTTTAATTCTCCCCACCTCTACTGATTTCACTGTGCAGCCATGCCTGCAGAAGCCAGTATAAATATGGGTAGACAAACAGGAAAATATCGAAGAACTAAATATAGTAATAAAGAGCATGCCAGTCATTCAGGTCTAGCATTGTTGTCCAACTCAAACATGGAGGCACGCTGGTCTGCCAGTAGAAGAGTATGGTCCAGAAGATTCCCAGTTACGTAGTTTTCGTCTTCTGTACATTGTTTAGGGAATTGAGCTAGTACACGTGCGTAGTAGTTATTTTTACGCTATCTATGTACCATTTCTGTATGTAGATTGTGTAAGTCTTTGTATAGAAATGGTAGGTAGATAGCGTAAATAAGTTACTACACATGCATAGTAGCTCAATTCTTAAAATAACGTACATAAAACGAAAACTACGTTACTGTGACTGTGTCACTCTCCTCTCTCGTGTTGAGTTCTGGACATTTGCATGTACAAAACCCTACCATAATTTCTCTTTCCACATCTGGGGGACACTGCGACCATGGGTTGGTAGAGGCGCTCTGGAGCTGGGCACTTGATAGTTAAAAAACTATTGAGGTAAGCTCCTCCCCTCTCCAACCCCCTCTGGACTTCAGATTTAATAACAAAGCCCAGGAGAGAAATAATAGAGGAGAAGAAAAAACCCCACAGGATTCAGAGAACCCCATTAACACTGAGCGTGAGGTGGGCGCGCAGTGTCCCCCAGATGATCCAAGAGAAAAGGATTTAACGGTGAGTAACAATAAATCCCATTTTCTCTTTCCACATCTGGGGGACACTGCGACCATGGGTTGGTAGAGGCGCTCTGGAGCTGGGCACTTGATAGTTAAAAAAACTATTGAGGTAAGCTCCTCCCCTCTACAACCCCCTCTGGACTTCAGATTTAATAACAAAGCCCAGGAGAGAAATAATAGAGGAGAAGAAAAAACCCCACAGGATTCAGAGAACCCCATTAACACTGAGCGTGAGGTGGGCGCGCAGTGTCCCCCAGATGATCCAAGAGAAAAGGATTTAACGGTGAGTAACAATAAATCCCATTTTCTCTTTCCACATCTGGGGGACACTGCGACCATGGGTTGGTAGAGGCGCTCTGGAGCTGGGCACTTGATAGTTAAAAAAACTATTGAGGTAAGCTCCTCCCCTCTACAACCCCCTCTGGACTTCAGATTTAATAACAAAGCCCAGGAGAGAAATAATAGAGGAGAAGAAAAAACCCCACAGGATTCAGAGAACCCCATTAACACTGAGCGTGAGGTGGGCGCGCAGTGTCCCCCAGATGATCCAAGAGAAAAGGATTTAACGGTGAGTAACAATAAATCCCATTTTCTCTTTCCACATCTGGGGGACACTGCGACCATGGGTTGGTAGAGGCGCTCTGGAGCTGGGCACTTGATAGTTAAAAAAACTATTGAGGTAAGCTCCTCCCCTCTACAACCCCCTCTGGACTTCAGATTTAATAACAAAGCCCAGGAGAGAAATAATAGAGGAGAAGAAAAAACCCCACAGGATTCAGAGAACCCCATTAACACTGAGCGTGAGGTGGGCGCGCAGTGTCCCCCAGATGATCCAAGAGAAAAGGATTTAACGGTGAGTAACAATAAATCCCATTTTCTCTTTCCACATCTGGGGGACACTGCGACCATGGGTTGGTAGAGGCGCTCTGGAGCTGGGCACTTGATAGTTAAAAAAACTATTGAGGTAAGCTCCTCCCCTCTACAACCCCCTCTGGACTTCAGATTTAATAACAAAGCCCAGGAGAGAAATAATAGAGGAGAAGAAAAAACCCCACAGGATTCAGAGAACCCCATTAACACTGAGCGTGAGGTGGGCGCGCAGTGTCCCCCAGATGATCCAAGAGAAAAGGATTTAACGGTGAGTAACAATAAATCCCATTTTCTCTTTCCACATCTGGGGGACACTGCGACCATGGGTTGGTAGAGGCGCTCTGGAGCTGGGCACTTGATAGTTAAAAAAACTATTGAGGTAAGCTCCTCCCCTCTACAACCCCCTCTGGACTTCAGATTTAATAACAAAGCCCAGGAGAGAAATAATAGAGGAGAAGAAAAAACCCCACAGGATTCAGAGAACCCCATTAACACTGAGCGTGAGGTGGGCGCGCAGTGTCCCCCAGATGATCCAAGAGAAAAGGATTTAACGGTGAGTAACAATAAATCCCATTTTCTCTTTCCACATCTGGGGGACACTGCGACCATGGGTTGGTAGAGGCGCTCTGGAGCTGGGCACTTGATAGTTAAAAAAACTATTGAGGTAAGCTCCTCCCCTCTACAACCCCCTCTGGACTTCAGATTTAATAACAAAGCCCAGGAGAGAAATAATAGAGGAGAAGAAAAAACCCCACAGGATTCAGAGAACCCCATTAACACTGAGCGTGAGGTGGGCGCGCAGTGTCCCCCAGATGATCCAAGAGAAAAGGATTTAACGGTGAGTAACAATAAATCCCATTTTCTCTTTCCACATCTGGGGGACACTGCGACCATGGGTTGGTAGAGGCGCTCTGGAGCTGGGCACTTGATAGTTAAAAAAACTATTGAGGTAAGCTCCTCCCCTCTACAACCCCCTCTGGACTTCAGATTTAATAACAAAGCCCAGGAGAGAAATAATAGAGGAGAAGAAAAAACCCCACAGGATTCAGAGAACCCCATTAACACTGAGCGTGAGGTGGGCGCGCAGTGTCCCCCAGATGATCCAAGAGAAAAGGATTTAACGGTGAGTAACAATAAATCCCATTTTCTCTTTCCACATCTGGGGGACACTGCGACCATGGGTTGGTAGAGGCGCTCTGGAGCTGGGCACTTGATAGTTAAAAAAACTATTGAGGTAAGCTCCTCCCCTCTACAACCCCCTCTGGACTTCAGATTTAATAACAAAGCCCAGGAGAGAAATAATAGAGGAGAAGAAAAAACCCCACAGGATTCAGAGAACCCCATTAACACTGAGCGTGAGGTGGGCGCGCAGTGTCCCCCAGATGATCCAAGAGAAAAGGATTTAACGGTGAGTAACAATAAATCCCATTTTCTCTTTCCACATCTGGGGGACACTGCGACCATGGGTTGGTAGAGGCGCTCTGGAGCTGGGCACTTGATAGTTAAAAAAACTATTGAGGTAAGCTCCTCCCCTCTACAACCCCCTCTGGACTTCAGATTTAATAACAAAGCCCAGGAGAGAAATAATAGAGGAGAAGAAAAAACCCCACAGGATTCAGAGAACCCCATTAACACTGAGCGTGAGGTGGGCGCGCAGTGTCCCCCAGATGATCCAAGAGAAAAGGATTTAACGGTGAGTAACAATAAATCCCATTTTCTCTTTCCACATCTGGGGGACACTGCGACCATGGGTTGGTAGAGGCGCTCTGGAGCTGGGCACTTGATAGTTAAAAAAACTATTGAGGTAAGCTCCTCCCCTCTACAACCCCCTCTGGACTTCAGATTTAATAACAAAGCCCAGGAGAGAAATAATAGAGGAGAAGAAAAAACCCCACAGGATTCAGAGAACCCCATTAACACTGAGCGTGAGGTGGGCGCGCAGTGTCCCCCAGATGATCCAAGAGAAAAGGATTTAACGGTGAGTAACAATAAATCCCATTTTCTCTTTCCACATCTGGGGGACACTGCGACCATGGGTTGGTAGAGGCGCTCTGGAGCTGGGCACTTGATAGTTAAAAAAACTATTGAGGTAAGCTCCTCCCCTCTACAACCCCCTCTGGACTTCAGATTTAATAACAAAGCCCAGGAGAGAAATAATAGAGGAGAAGAAAAAACCCCACAGGATTCAGAGAACCCCATTAACACTGAGCGTGAGGTGGGCGCGCAGTGTCCCCCAGATGATCCAAGAGAAAAGGATTTAACGGTGAGTAACAATAAATCCCATTTTCTCTTTCCACATCTGGGGGACACTGCGACCATGGGTTGGTAGAGGCGCTCTGGAGCTGGGCACTTGATAGTTAAAAAAACTATTGAGGTAAGCTCCTCCCCTCTACAACCCCCTCTGGACTTCAGATTTAATAACAAAGCCCAGGAGAGAAATAATAGAGGAGAAGAAAAAACCCCACAGGATTCAGAGAACCCCATTAACACTGAGCGTGAGGTGGGCGCGCAGTGTCCCCCAGATGATCCAAGAGAAAAGGATTTAACGGTGAGTAACAATAAATCCCATTTTCTCTTTCCACATCTGGGGGACACTGCGACCATGGGTTGGTAGAGGCGCTCTGGAGCTGGGCACTTGATAGTTAAAAAAACTATTGAGGTAAGCTCCTCCCCTCTACAACCCCCTCTGGACTTCAGATTTAATAACAAAGCCCAGGAGAGAAATAATAGAGGAGAAGAAAAAACCCCACAGGATTCAGAGAACCCCATTAACACTGAGCGTGAGGTGGGCGCGCAGTGTCCCCCAGATGATCCAAGAGAAAAGGATTTAACGGTGAGTAACAATAAATCCCATTTTCTCTTTCCACATCTGGGGGACACTGCGACCATGGGTTGGTAGAGGCGCTCTGGAGCTGGGCACTTGATAGTTAAAAAAACTATTGAGGTAAGCTCCTCCCCTCTACAACCCCCTCTGGACTTCAGATTTAATAACAAAGCCCAGGAGAGAAATAATAGAGGAGAAGAAAAAACCCCACAGGATTCAGAGAACCCCATTAACACTGAGCGTGAGGTGGGCGCGCAGTGTCCCCCAGATGATCCAAGAGAAAAGGATTTAACGGTGAGTAACAATAAATCCCATTTTCTCTTTCCACATCTGGGGGACACTGCGACCATGGGTTGGTAGAGGCGCTCTGGAGCTGGGCACTTGATAGTTAAAAAAACTATTGAGGTAAGCTCCTCCCCTCTACAACCCCCTCTGGACTTCAGATTTAATAACAAAGCCCAGGAGAGAAATAATAGAGGAGAAGAAAAAACCCCACAGGATTCAGAGAACCCCATTAACACTGAGCGTGAGGTGGGCGCGCAGTGTCCCCCAGATGATCCAAGAGAAAAGGATTTAACGGTGAGTAACAATAAATCCCATTTTCTCTTTCCACATCTGGGGGACACTGCGACCATGGGTTGGTAGAGGCGCTCTGGAGCTGGGCACTTGATAGTTAAAAAAACTATTGAGGTAAGCTCCTCCCCTCTACAACCCCCTCTGGACTTCAGATTTAATAACAAAGCCCAGGAGAGAAATAATAGAGGAGAAGAAAAAACCCCACAGGATTCAGAGAACCCCATTAACACTGAGCGTGAGGTGGGCGCGCAGTGTCCCCCAGATGATCCAAGAGAAAAGGATTTAACGGTGAGTAACAATAAATCCCATTTTCTCTTTCCACATCTGGGGGACACTGCGACCATGGGTTGGTAGAGGCGCTCTGGAGCTGGGCACTTGATAGTTAAAAAAACTATTGAGGTAAGCTCCTCCCCTCTACAACCCCCTCTGGACTTCAGATTTAATAACAAAGCCCAGGAGAGAAATAATAGAGGAGAAGAAAAAACCCCACAGGATTCAGAGAACCCCATTAACACTGAGCGTGAGGTGGGCGCGCAGTGTCCCCCAGATGATCCAAGAGAAAAGGATTTAACGGTGAGTAACAATAAATCCCATTTTCTCTTTCCACATCTGGGGGACACTGCGACCATGGGTTGGTAGAGGCGCTCTGGAGCTGGGCACTTGATAGTTAAAAAAACTATTGAGGTAAGCTCCTCCCCTCTACAACCCCCTCTGGACTTCAGATTTAATAACAAAGCCCAGGAGAGAAATAATAGAGGAGAAGAAAAAACCCCACAGGATTCAGAGAACCCCATTAACACTGAGCGTGAGGTGGGCGCGCAGTGTCCCCCAGATGATCCAAGAGAAAAGGATTTAACGGTGAGTAACAATAAATCCCATTTTCTCTTTCCACATCTGGGGGACACTGCGACCATGGGTTGGTAGAGGCGCTCTGGAGCTGGGCACTTGATAGTTAAAAAAACTATTGAGGTAAGCTCCTCCCCTCTACAACCCCCTCTGGACTTCAGATTTAATAACAAAGCCCAGGAGAGAAATAATAGAGGAGAAGAAAAAACCCCACAGGATTCAGAGAACCCCATTAACACTGAGCGTGAGGTGGGCGCGCAGTGTCCCCCAGATGATCCAAGAGAAAAGGATTTAACGGTGAGTAACAATAAATCCCATTTTCTCTTTCCACATCTGGGGGACACTGCGACCATGGGTTGGTAGAGGCGCTCTGGAGCTGGGCACTTGATAGTTAAAAAAACTATTGAGGTAAGCTCCTCCCCTCTACAACCCCCTCTGGACTTCAGATTTAATAACAAAGCCCAGGAGAGAAATAATAGAGGAGAAGAAAAAACCCCACAGGATTCAGAGAACCCCATTAACACTGAGCGTGAGGTGGGCGCGCAGTGTCCCCCAGATGATCCAAGAGAAAAGGATTTAACGGTGAGTAACAATAAATCCCATTTTCTCTTTCCACATCTGGGGGACACTGCGACCATGGGTTGGTAGAGGCGCTCTGGAGCTGGGCACTTGATAGTTAAAAAAACTATTGAGGTAAGCTCCTCCCCTCTACAACCCCCTCTGGACTTCAGATTTAATAACAAAGCCCAGGAGAGAAATAATAGAGGAGAAGAAAAAACCCCACAGGATTCAGAGAACCCCATTAACACTGAGCGTGAGGTGGGCGCGCAGTGTCCCCCAGATGATCCAAGAGAAAAGGATTTAACGGTGAGTAACAATAAATCCCATTTTCTCTTTCCACATCTGGGGGACACTGCGACCATGGGTTGGTAGAGGCGCTCTGGAGCTGGGCACTTGATAGTTAAAAAAACTATTGAGGTAAGCTCCTCCCCTCTACAACCCCCTCTGGACTTCAGATTTAATAACAAAGCCCAGGAGAGAAATAATAGAGGAGAAGAAAAAACCCCACAGGATTCAGAGAACCCCATTAACACTGAGCGTGAGGTGGGCGCGCAGTGTCCCCCAGATGATCCAAGAGAAAAGGATTTAACGGTGAGTAACAATAAATCCCATTTTCTCTTTCCACATCTGGGGGACACTGCGACCATGGGTTGGTAGAGGCGCTCTGGAGCTGGGCACTTGATAGTTAAAAAATGGGATTTATTGTTACTCACCGTTAAATCCTTTTCTCTTGGATCATCTGGGGGACACTGCGCGCCCACCTCACGCTCAGTGTTAATGGGGTTCTCTGAATCCTGTGGGGTTTTTTCTTCTCCTCTATTATTTCTCTCCTGGGCTTTGTTATTAAATCTGAAGTCCAGAGGGGGTTGGAGAGGGGAGGAGCTTACCTCAATAGTTTTTTAACTATCAAGTGCCCAGCTCCAGAGCGCCTCTACCAACCCATGGTCGCAGTGTCCCCCAGATGATCCAAGAGAAAAGGATTTAACGGTGAGTAACAATAAATCCCATTTTCTAAGCACGGATCTGGGGAATAGGCGTGCGTAAAATGGGTGCCTCCCATCCGCCCCAACGGATCTCGCTGTGAGACCTGTGGCGTAAAATTTCCCTTTTTAGGGGACGTGCGCAAGAGGCTTGTGTAATGGTAGTAAATGAGAATCAGGCCCATTGACTTTAAACAATAACATTTTCCAGTGTTCACACACATGTTCCAGTGTCTGGATTGGGAGAATTTCCTTTATATACTTCATATGAGTGGTCCAAGGGGAAGTTTTTAGGTGGTGGTGATATGGAGTCTTATAGATTTTCAATGATATCAGGGGAGAAGTGATGGTGGGGTTTACCCCCATATACAGCCCCACCTCCAGCTCTGCTTCATCTTTTATGTGACTGTTTCTGACAGGTTTCCTTCCATGAAAAGGAAATGTATTAATATATGTGGTAAGGTTCAACTACTGGCAATGAAGTAAATGCTTATAGGAATTATTTCATCTTTGCATGTGAGAAGGAATTGGCCTGTGTCGTGGCCTCTCCGGCTGTGGAACATTTAGCTGTAAGCGTGTGTTTGGTTTGTTGTAGGACTAGAGCACATTTGCTTGGGGGTTAGTCTGAGAGAAGCCGTGGGTGCCGGGCAGAAATCCTGATGCAGGAAGCGGGTAGGGACGGCAGCTCATCGAGAGCAGGTGCTGCTTGTGGTTACTTTGCAAAAGAGCATCCTGTCTCCTGTCTCTCCTCTCTCCCCCCTCTCTCTGTGTCTCTCTCCCCCCTCTCTCTGTGTCTCT
>WWET01001534.1:46722-59332 GCA_011038615.1 Limnodynastes dumerilii | reverse complement strand
TCCCCTCTCTCTGTGTATCTCTCTCCCCCATCTTTGTGTATCTCTCTCTCTCCCCTCTTTTTGTGTATCTCTCTCTCTCCCCTCTTTTTGTGTATCTCTCTCTCTCCCCTCTCTCTGTGTATCTCTCTCTCTCCCCTCTCTTTGTGTGTGTGTCTCTCTCTCTCCCCTCTCTTTGTGTGTGTCTCTCTCTCTCTCCCCTCTCTTTGTGTGTGTCTCTCTCTCTCCCCTCTCTTTGTGTCTCTCTCTCCCCTCTCTTTGTGTGTCTGTGTCTCTCTCGTCTCTGTGTCTCTGGTCTCACGCTCTCTCCTATCTCTGGGAAATAGAATCACTTTTAGGGAAACATGAGTCACAGTTAAATGCTAATAAGTAAATTAACTTTTAAAACTTTTAAAAGAAATATACAGGGAAAAAATGTATTTACTCCACAAATCAAATAATTATAATAAAGAAATCAATATCACACTGGGGAATAAAATGTAAGTACACCACCCAGAGTCTTATGGAGAGGGTAAATAAAACAATATTAAACCCTGCTAAAAGAGAGCTCATATGTCCCCATAGTAGGGCTTAATAATAGTCTATTAAGAGGGCATATTGAGGTATATGGAGTCCCGTTATTAATAGGGTTCCATATGCTCCTATGTTAGGGCTCAATATCCTCCCTCAGTCCTGTATTTTTCCAACCCTTCCTGATTTCAGTGAATTTGAAATGATAATTGTGTGCTCTCTTGTGTCCCTTCACTGTAATCACTTCACTACATCGCTAATAAACATGGCAGACAGCCAAACTTTGGCTGTGGTTTGTGGGTAATTTTTTATTATTTTTGTTAATTTGTTTGTTTAATTTCTTAGAGTGCAGAAAAACACAGTTACATTTATTGTTGTATAAAAGAAATTAAATATATTCACAAATGTGAATAAAATATTGTACACTTTATATTTTATGTGTATATTATTTAGTTGTGCAATAGTCTTTTACTGTACCTACCAGGTGTTTAAACATAGTAGCCTACAGATTTTGTTTTGTTGTGGTAACCTGAAAATTTAGAAATGCCAAGTTTAATGGATAAATCAGAAAACATAAAGGGCCAGATTTACTAAGCTGTGGCTTTGAAAACGTGGAGATGTTGCCTATAGCAACCAATCAGATTCTATCTCTCACTTTCGTTTTACATACTATAGAATTTCAGCTAAAATTTGATTGGTTGCTATGGGCAACATCTCCCCTTTTCCAAACCCGCAACTTAGTAAATCTGGCCCAAAGAGTCCTTAACACACTGCAATCCTACACAGTTTAACATGGGGACGTATAATACAGGATATTGTCTGACTCTTTAACATTTATACTATATGAGCAATGAATTGTAATTTGAAATTGATATGTTGGTACATATAACGTGTGCCGGTAGGTAGTAACCATAATAAAAGCACATGCTATTGTTGTAATGAGTCAGCAGAGGAGAAAAGCCATATTAACTGCCTGAGGTGTGAACAAGCATTAAGTGCAAAGAAGCTGGGTACAAACCTGGGCAATCACATGTGAGATGTGTCACTGACAATTGCAAGTTCTTATGAGCATGTAGATTCATGTGTACACACTATACCCATTTACCAGCAGACATGAGGTTCAGTGACTGGGATTTTTAGGATGTTCATATAACATGTGGCCTGTTATCACAACAGACCATGACTGTGGGTGTGTACGCACTATTGCGATATTGAAGCAAATCATGTGTGTGGCAGAATAAATGGATAGGTGCTATGTAGTTTAGTACAATGATAGAGATAGATTTATAGACTATAAATAATGTGGGTATGAATATAGGACAATGCATTGTTTGAGGGTTTTCGTGTCACACCAATGTATTTGCTTTAGAATAAAAATATAGTGCATGACTTGCCGGTCTGGGGGTGGCAAGGTCGTTGCACTGCAGCCTCATAGTTCTACAGTTACGGGATTGGTTCTGAGAATGACAGAATTTTGTGGCCATAGTGTGGGCATCTTTGATGCTGCAATGACATGACCACACTTTCTTGTCATAGTAGTGCTTTCTTAGGCTTGGTTAAGGATACAGGCCGCTTGTCCCAGCATTCCCTGTCATGACATTGCAATCCACCACTGTGCAGCACCGCAATAGGGGTGAATAGATGGGAAGAGGAGCCTTTCCCCTTTCTCTTGTGTGAAAATGACAGGCAGCGGAGCAGCCTATTCCACCAATGAGAAGAAGGGGGCGGTCTTTCCTTTCTTCTATGTAAATATCAGTCACTGGATTCGCTCTATTGTCTGGGATTGTAGATATCAGGTGTCTCTAGTGACTGATATTTACATAGATGGAGCTATGTTGGAAGGCTCTGGTGCTCATCTGCACTACAGTGAGGGTGCATATTTATAGTTTGCAGGCGGACACCAAACACCCTAGCACCGGCCATGTTTCCGCTTGCTGTTTCAGGACTGACCCTGAGAGGGGGCTTCAGGGAGGTAACATTAAAATAGGCATAAGCAACCTTCATGTGTCAAACTACAGTGTCCAGCATGCTCCAAAGGCATGGATATTGCTAATACCCAGCAAAGCATGATGGGACTAGTAGTTGCCTACACTAACCTATATGTTTGTTTAAATTATTAATGCCTCTTCTATATCAGTGCATGATACATATATAAACAAACAAAGCTTTTGGCCAGTCTACTGGTGTGTGTGTAGCTTCTCTGTCAGGCAATACCCTGCGTTGTACGCGTCTCCTATAGAGCAGCGAGATGTTACAGGAGATAACACTGATGTCACTGCAGCTTGGGAGGAAATGACAGACATGATATTTGCTGCTTAACCTTTCTGTCCTACATCAGTAGCCATTGTCTGAGGCATGGGATGTAGGTCATACTATTGTATTACATCATCTCTACTTTGTTTTATGTTTTTGTTGTTTTTGGTTTTTTTTAATGATTGTAAAGGAAATGAAAAGTTAAGAAAACGAAGTGCCCAGGTTTTTAGCAACTGTCTTTGCTTTAATTTGTGACTACATCAATATATAATGATTCATATAAAATATTCATTTATGTAAAAGCAAAGTTTTCACTGGTTTAGGATTAATGTGTACCCATCGTTTTCTATGTCGTTATGAGTGTGTACCATGATTGTGAGGAAATATGCAGTCTCTGGTGACTGCGAAGCTGTGTCCTCTCTGGGAAATGAATTATACACATTTATGTCTGAATGAAGTCGTGGCAGAGAAAGGGCAGTAAATATGAGCAGTGGAATAATTCAATAATGTGTAGGTCTTGTGGTAAATAGGTGCAAGGGCCTGTGATGTGTGTGAACATGGGTAAGTAGGCATAGGTGTGAATACAGCTCTTCCTTACACACACGTGCACACACACGTGCACACACATACAAACTCCCACCAAGTCTGAATATCAATGACACAAACCTATGCTTCTGATTTTCCATTTGCATTTCCTATCTGATGTTTCTGAAATTAATAAAATGATTAAAGGTTATATTAAGCCACAGATTAAAATAAATCTTATTCTAGACTTTCACAACCCTTTTAACCACTCTCTTATGTCGACTTTTACAACTCACTGTCACTTATTTTGTGTGTCCTTATTTTACAGAGCTGTAGGCTAATAGGATTGATCACATATATTAGTTGTATTGGGGCAGCATGGTGATTCAGTGAGTAGCACTTGTGTCTCACAGGGCTGAGGTCATTAGTTCGATTCCCAGACTAGGCCTTATCTGTGTGGAGTTTGCATGCCCTCCCTGTTTCTTCGTGAGTTTCCTACGGGTGCTCCAGTTTCCTCCCACACTCAAAAAAAAAAAACATGCTGGTTGTTTAATTGGCTGAATAAATGAATCCTTTGGCATTCGTTTCTTTGTGGGTGTGCTGCGGGTGCTCCAGTTTCCTCCCACACTCAAAAAAAAAAAAACATGCTGGTTGTTTAATTGGCTGAATAAATGAATCCTTTGGCATTCTTCTGCTGGGGCCGATAATTCTTGCTGAAGGGGCTGCGGAGACTGACAGGAGGCCCTTGCAGCAGATTGGCTCTGCACTAATATGCAGAGTTTGCGCCCACCATAAGCTCAAATAATTGTACCAGAGCATTCCATCTGTTCTAATAATTTTGCCCCCTTTTTAACTCTTTAGATTAGAAAGGATTTCATAAACTATAATCGCTTTAATGGGGGTTCTGCGGTCCCGGTGATCTTGGATGTTAGTATTTCATTGTTCTCGGTGTTGCAAATGAAACTTTTTATCATTTTATGTGGGTATCCCCCTAGCTTTGGCTGAAAATATTTATAGGCAGCATTAGACTACATAAAAGTCAGTCATCATTTCCATTGGCTGACACAAATCCTGGGTGAAAGGTCTCCATGGCAACCAGAAATTTGGACCTGATGTCCGGAATTAGTCGGGTTGGGTGATGGCTCTTGACCCGTTTTGGTTATTGTTTATGAATGAGAGCTTAAGGGCCGTTTCAATATATATCTTGGTTATATAGCTGCACATACCTCCAATTAGTTATAACATGGGGCTTTAATCCTAGTGCTGTGTACTTGTTTAGTGTATGAGTATACGCTGACACTAGCAGATCTTCTTTCTCCACAGTGGACATTAGAGAAATAAAGGAGATTCGGCCTGGGAAGAATTCCCGGGACTTTGATCGGTACCAGGAAGATGCCACAGTGCGCTTGGAACCAGATCACTGCTTTGTCATCCTTTATGGAATGGAATTTAGGCTTAAAACATTGAGCCTGCAAGGTAAGTTACTTCCTTGTGATCAAGGGCTGGATCCAGACTGAAGCAAGTGCTTGAAAAACCATGTTGGTTGCAGGGGAGTCATATTTCATCTGTTACAAACAGTATTAGAGTTGAGAGGTGATGTTTCCTATCCCAAGTCTAAATAACAGTGTGATAGTAAAGCTGGTCAGTATCTGTGTGCAGTAAGCAATTCAAAGATATATCCCTGCATGCAAAGTATACAATTAACTTGACTCCCTCTGCAATCAACATGGTTTAGCCCAGGAGTAACTAATTTCAAGCACTTAAGTCTGGATCCAGCCCTATGTGACTATCTGGGTTAACACCATGGGTTTGCTACAGTTTATGTACTACAGATGACTAGTTTGTTTTACACTCATTCTTATGTACTTGTCTTTAATAACTCATCCTTTGGCTATTATCGTGCTGCCTACTAGTTTCATCTAAATAACTTCTTTAGCACATTGAGTTTTTCTAAATGCAGTTGTCTTCCAGTGCACTGGTGCAACATGTTCAGTGACATATCTTCTGTTGTATATACCCAACAGCCACATCAGATGAGGAAGTAAACATGTGGATTAAAGGGTTAAACTGGTTGCTCCAGGATACACTACAAGCTCCCACACCATTGCAGGTAGAAAGGTAAGTTGGATACTAGCACTCAATGCATATTCAATTGAAACGCGCTTCTTTATTTAATTTATTACACAAACCATCTATGTTTTTCCCTTCTTGCAAAGTTGGTGGTCTGCACAAGCCAGCCTTAGGCCAGTTTGATGATACTGGACCAGATAAAAAAAAAGTTGGAAATTGGGTGAAAAGTTAAAATTGGTCAAAAGCGTGTTGAAATTCAGGAGGAAGTCACATTAATATTATTATTCTTTGCATGCAGAATAAATACTTGGCTTTGGCTTATTGTGCACTGATACACTACTTTTAAACTGTTATTTAGGTTTACGAATCATCTTTTCTTGACTCTTAATACCGCTTGAAATGAGTTAAACGTTTCTCCCCGGCAATTCAACATGATTTTGCTCCGGCGTAAATTTCCACCGGGTTTCAAACTTTGGATGTGGTGCACTGCTCTAAAAGCACTTGTTGACAAATCCGGTGAACAGTTGAATACTGACCACATCTGGTGGCCCTTCATAAATTCCTGCTAAATGTCCATTGTCCCAATCCTATCGGTGCAAAGATCAAAAAATATCTCGGTGACATGAATCTAGTTAGTCCTTTAAAATCCTTGCCGGTCTTGTGTCCTGGGACTTCTCCTTCTGTTAATTGTGGTCTCAAAAGGTTCAATATATTTTAATCAGTCTCTGAAGCATCTCTAGTTGGACCTTTTGCATTAAAAAATAGTATACTAAATATACATTTCAGTTCCATTCACAAACAAATAATACTATGTTCAAGGCCAAGTGATGGAAAGTTTATCTGGGACACACCTATTGGTAGCCAGGTTGGACAAAGTCTGACTCGTTAGACCCCCAGACGTGATGGAAGCCATTTTGTGAAATGTTTAAGGCCAAATTGAGTTCAAGAATCAAATAATTTTTTTAATTAGATCTCCACAAAAGGGTACAAAACCTCCTTATATGTCCTGTAATGTATGGAAGGTCACAGGGATGTTTTATATCTTCATTGTAAAATGAGGGGCTATAGAATTTTTCCTTCGATGTGTTCCATACGAAGGACAGTTATTTGAGTGGCTTTTTTGTTTTTGTTTAATTTATTTAAAAGACACATTAGAATGTTTTTCTGACAATAAAACAAAACACTACAACTCCGACTAAAGGGATGGGGTTGCCGGTCTGGCCAGGCTCTATTCCAAACACGATACAGATGCCAGTTGAATGGCAGCTGTATCCTTGTTCAAAACTATTGACAGATTGCTATTGAGAACAGTAACCTATTTATCAGCTCCCAATAGCTACAGGCTGCGGTGGGTAAATGGTTAGGGTTAGGGCTTAAGGGGAAGGTTGGGGTTAAACTGCGGGGCATGGACGGTTAGGGTTTGTAAGACTGCGGGGCATTGAGGGTTAGTGTTAGGCTGCGGGACATCCAAGGTTAGAGCTACGCTGCGGAGTATGAACTGGTGGGGTTAGACTGCAGGGCATGGAGGGTTAGAATTAGGCTGCAGGGGATTTAGGGTTAGACTGCAGGTCATGGAGGGTTAGGCTGCAGGACATGCAGGGTTAGTGTTAGGCTGCGGGGCATAGAGGGTTAGTGTTAGGCTGTGGGCCATGGACAGTTAGGATTAGACTGTGGGCCATGCAGGGTTAGGCTGCAGGGCATGGAAGGTTAGGGTTAGGCTGCAGGACATCCAGGGTTAGTGTTAGGCTGTGGGCCGTGGACAGTTAGGGTTAGACTGTGGGGCATGTAGGGTTGGTCTGCAGGAAATGGAGGGTTAGGGTTAGGCTGAGGGGCATGGACGGTTAGGCTGTGGAAAACTGAGGTCAGGGTAAGAAAGGGGTTGGCAAAGAAAAACCCTAAAATTTCAGCCGTTGACTCTTCGCAATCTCAGGAGTCGCATCACCACCGCTATCTACAATGGAGACTGTCGGCAGTCTCCAGCTGCCACATGATGGTGTTTCGGGAAAAAAAAAAGACCATCGTTCCGGCCAACCACATCCCAGCTAAACACTCCAATTCTTCTTATTTTTCTTAATGCATTTTAAATTAGCCTTATAAAGGCTTACAAATGAAAACTGAGGCTAGAATAGTGACTTAAGCTTTATATAAGAATGGTAACTTATGTCATTTTTGACATTCAGAGGTTTCCATGTTGAAACAATTTTGCCCATACATTTTGCTCTTTTACTCTGCAGGTGGTTACGGAAACAGTTCTACTCCTTGGATCGAAATCGAGAAGACAAGTAAGTTAGAGCCATACTTAATGCCTTGTGGGGCATATCTGTGAAACGTGGTATGGGCTGGACACAGGCCATGATATCTACTGGCATTATCTTAGCACACCTCATGCATCGTTATGTAATCGATAGTGGGAAGCTGACCTTAATATTCCATCATGTGACCACAAAATCCTAGAGACCAATGCAATGATATCATAAAATAACACCTATATAATGTAATAAGATATATGCCTGGTGTAACAAATGCAACCTGGCATATTTACTTCAGCTAACCCTCAGTTATGATGTGAACTCATGAATATGCATATGAATATATTACGCATCAATAGTATCATAATATCAATAATATCAATAGTATCATATATCATAATAGCGAATTTCCGTATATTGCACAATGTGTATTCATGTGTAAAAGAGACCGATACCCAAGATCCGATTCTAATGTATTTTGGATAACTAGGCAATGGACTTATAGGGCCTGATTCAATTAGGATCGCGGCCCGCGAGAGACGGGAAAATGTTCGCGCTGCGCATTTTCCCGTCTCTTACGATGCCTCTATTTTTACCCGTACCTCTATGAGGCGAATATAAAAATAAAATAAAAATGTGCACAAACAGCATCGCGCCGCAAAATACGTGAGTGCGATGCTAATTGAATTAGGCCCATAGTGATCCGTAATATTCGCGTATCCGCGTGCCACTCACCGACAGCCAGGGTTTACCTTACGTTTTACGATTCCTGTGAACTTAGACCGGAGACGGCGTAAAAAATCTGGTTTGAGTGTGGTCATGCTGCGCATACTGTGCATTACAATACTCCCATCCATTTGCGATCGCATCCTGCTCCTTTTGTTGGAAGTGCCATTTAAATCATGGGTAGAATGTAAAATTGGGCATAAAATAGGGACAAATGTGATCTTAGGATCTGGCTCATAGGACTAGAAACAGACTTCTGCAGAGGGGCGTTTTCCAGTGACCACATATTGCGACCCTGCCCATGTGTCACATCCCCAGCGTATAAACCTTAAGGTAGGGGGTCTGTAATCCTAAGCCTGTGCATGCAAGGTGACTGGCCTCCCCTCGCCTGCACAGAAGGCTGGATCCAGCAGGGATCTGGCATCAGAGCTCTGAGCACAGTGGAATTGGGAATCTGGTAATGGTCCACATATACAGACCATACAACATGACCCGTCCATTACATACGCCGTTCCTAAGTTAAGAACAGTCAGTTACTATGGTAACTACCTTTGTTGAATAGAAAAATGTTTTTTAAACATCAATTAATTTGTTAAAACAGGTGAGTGACTGTTGGAGGCTCAGGAGTGGAATATTATCTCCTTTTAATGGGTCATGTGGGAGGGTGTGGGTATGTGTGTGTATAGAGATATTTGTGTGTATATAGAGATATATGTGTGTATATAAAGATAGAGATAAATATATATATAAATATTTTTTTACATTATTTATAATATGTCGGTAAATTTTTCAGACCTGCGTATTAAGAGAATAATGATATTAATAAATACTTTAAGTTGACTTATATCAGGAGGTAGCAATACAGGAAATTTAGTTTAACTAATGTACCCACTACATACACGTGACAAGAGTCTAGTCAATTGAAATGCATGTCCTTTAATGTTGCCTTTGTTGTACACATGTAGTTGGTAGTGTGGCCCCTCTGTCCATTGTCACTGGTTTCCTGAGATTAGCCCACATGTAGAAATGAAGGGGGCAGGGAGCGGTGTAAGGAAAGTGACCAAATCTCTGACTCCTCTGATATGAGACTACAACGATTGTTATGATGTTCACTCTTATTAGGATCTCAATAAAGGACTTGAAGAATATGCTGTCCCAGGTCAACTACAGGGTTCCAAGCATGAGGTTTTTACGTGATCGGCTGATGGTGAGGAGAAATGTCCACCTTTCCAGACATACAGACATTGTCCTTCTCCATTTATCTCTGCCTGCCCGAGCTCCTCTCATCACGTCCTTTCTAATTTCACTCTTACTCTTAGACACATTCTACTGATGACTGTCCCGCACAATGTGCACCAATGTCTGATTTTCTGGGAGGCCTCTCTGTGTCGCCACATTTCTCATTAAAGCTTTTGTCCTTCCCTGGAGCTCAGGGAGCAGAATCTGTTTCTGGTTCTGCGTCTACGTCCGTCCGCAGACCCCTCTCTCATTCATAACAAGTGTGACTTACGCTTCCATAAGGATGCCTTAAGTCACACTTGCGGATCTGCGATCTGTTCGACCACTGATCCGCTCGTGTGTGGGTGGCGCCTACACTACAATTTACATGCTTCCGTGGGCGGTGGGGAAGTACAGCCCCTTTGATCTTAACCATCGCATGGAACTTGGTTCTGTATGACGGCATTTGTTACCTTTGTTAAAACGAATGTAACATCCAGAGGACGCAGCCAATCCATCACACTTACCTTGTACCTCGTGTGCGGAAGTGGGCAATCGTTATGAGGTGTGGACATAGGTGTGGTCCATTGTTAATGTAGTACAATTTTAGGACTTTAAATTAATTTACTAAACGCATAAATGTATCTCTTGTGTGAAATATTTGAGCTGCTTCTGATGCATGCAAACACATTACAAGCCATAGCAGTGCCACGAGTGGTATGCTGAGCCGTGGCTGCTAACAACTAAGGACAAAGCCATGCTGCGGGTTTTTACCTATCAGTGTTGTCTGAACTCTTCTTCCCCTTGGCTTGCTCACTTTTCAGCTCTGTAGATAAGTTGCTTTAAGCTGGCCGTACACTAGAGCCATTATCTGCCCGATACGGTTCGTGGGTGTAAGTAATTTCATTCATTGAAACGTGCTCCAGTAGGTTGCGCTCGTGGCCAGTCCACATGTCGCCTTTCTCTCTCTCTCATTTTATTTTTGTGTTTCCCTTTTTTAGGAAGTGGAGCAAAGGAACCAAGAGATAAATTATGCTCAGTTCGCTCAGCTGTACCGATCCCTCATGTACAATGCACAAAAGACGGTAAGCCTATGCAATGTTGACCAATCAAAACCCCCATCTTTACAGGACTCTTCAATGTTCATTGATGTCATTGTATTAGGCTGGGTACACATACATACATTCGCGTGTAATCCGACCTCTGACCGTCCATATTTTCAGACTTTCTATAAACGTTCACCCTCACACAACTGCTCTTACCATTCAATCCTTGTCCACTGGTCGGGTCAGATGACTGTTAAACCACCTTAAAATTCAGCCAATATTATTGAAAATCATCAGACTAATTTAGCGTGTCTGCCCCCGCAAGCGCTTCATCCAATTCTTTTCCCCATTCTGATGTCATTCTGAGCCGCCTCTGTGTGTGAGTGACAGGTGGTCTGGCGATGATTGGAAGGGTGTGTACGGTAGCGCAATTGTTTCAGCAGATGATGGTTGGTTATCTTCTGTAGGATTGTATAAACAGTGGTTTATAGTTGGATCTGAAGCGGATTGGGTAAAGGTATTTTCAGCTTAAGCTGTTGAGTAAACCTGTCTCCTATCAGTCAAGACGCTTTGAATAACTAGTTCTTAAAAAAATTTTAAAGCTGTAAATTAATATTCTAATTTGTTAAATTATTTTTACGAAGGTGCCAGAATGTGAGGATCTGGAATATAATTTCCTTTACCTTATAGCTTGGTTATACAGTAACCCAATCAAATTGATAAAGGAGGTTATTTGATTCTGTGTCTGCAGACTACGTAAAGGGTGCTATAAACTAGCTCCACCTCTCTGACTTCTTGCACGTTCTCTTTACAGATGCCGCTTCCATTATTGGAAAGGTGAGTACTTTAAATGGATATAAAACGTTTAATCTAAATGAATAAACCAGGCTAATATGTTTACTGTTGAACAAATTAAGTTAGTTTTGTAAATTAACAGACAAAATTAATTTTGTGTTTTGTGCAAATGGGGAATAAATTGTGTGTTCATGTCTGTAGCCTGTTCTTCATAAAGGCTGCCATATTTAAAGGGGGTCTGGCTAGTGACTGGGATAATTAGGATTCTGTGAGAATATGACGGCAGTATTACAAACTAATATGTTTTGGGACGTAGTAACCACATCTTCTCATTTTACCTTCTAGCACAATAATATATGTTGCCATCTCACAATAACTATGCCCAGTACATCATAGCACTTTACGTATGAATGAATATGATCGTTCAGCCTCCAGTACAACCTTCGTGTTATCGCCTTCTCCTCTGCCTTTTGTTTTGTGTCTGGTGCCCAAATATCTCTCTGCTGTTTCCACTGGCTTATGATGACTTACGTTTCATCATCTCAAAAACTTTCAACAACAGCACTTTTTCTGCACCGGCTATTATGGTGGCATCCTTGACTCCACCTGCTTAAAAATATTGCTTGAACACACCCTTTTCTAAACAAATATGGGACCAACATTTTTATCTGTTCTCTTCCATTGGTAATACCCATGTACCCCACACCATTATATAGTACTCCCTTGCCAAACTGCTTCTGAAATCCACACATGATCTTCCAATACAGATTAGCTAACCTGACCAAAGCAGCTCAAGATAAGCCCAGCCTAAAGTGCATCTCCCCAGCCCAGCCACCCTTTGAATTGTAATATATGAGGATACATTATTGTAAAGGAGTAATATAATTATCTATATTTTGGCATCTTTCATAAACCTACCAAATAGTCTGTGATATTTTTATTAGAATGCATTTATTTCATTTAAATATTAAGTAAAGGGTCTTCGTATAGATGATGCTTCATCATGGTGGAGGATTGGAAGAGGTGATTGGGTAAACTGGTCTTCTTTCATCTCCATTTTCTATCAGAGGTGGAGAGCGCCCAGAGCTGTACCGAGTATCCCTGCTGGACTTCCAGAACTTCCTCCTGGATTATCAGAAGGTAAATGTCCACACTTAGCGGTATGGGAGTGGGCGCATACTGCTAGACGAGTGCGTGACTGTCAGCAGCAGAAGCTGGGCT
>WWET01001533.1:331119-350028 GCA_011038615.1 Limnodynastes dumerilii | reverse complement strand
ATATATATATATATTCATTCCCATCATGTGTTTCTAGTCTCCCTCCCCCCACAATACTCCCATTGAGGTTCTATTCTACCTCTATGGGTCTCTTTTTGTTTTTGTTTTTAATGCACTTAGCACTTTGTGTGCAGTTGTTTGCCATTTTTTCTATGAAAGTATGGATATATATATATATTCATTCCCATCATGTGTTTCTAGTCTCCCTCCCCCCACAATACTCCCATTGAGCTTTTGTTCTACCTCTATGGGTCTCTTTTTGTTTTTGTTTTTAATGCACTTAGCACTTTGTGTGCAGTTGTTTGCCATTTTTTCTATCTTGTGAAAGTATGTGCTTTGGAATTATGCACTGGAAATATTGCCTATTAATATGGAATGATCATCATTAAAATATGATTTTTTGCTGCTAATTAATTTTTTGTTATTCCTTGAATATTGAGTACTGGCTACCTCTACCAGTTATAAAAAAGGAATAGCTCCAAATAACGCTTACACAACCCCAGTGGGAAGTATCAGTAAGGGTAATAAATAAATAAATACAACATAATAATACCAATAAAGAAAGAAAGAAATATAGAGTATAGTCCAATAGATGTATGACGCTGAAGCTTGATGTGAGTAGAATAAACCTTCCCCCCCAATCGGGGGTATAAAGGGAAAATGAGGTTTATTCTACTCACATCAAGCTTCAGCATCATACATCTATTGGACTATACTCAATATTTATTTCTTTATTTATTGGTATTATTAGTATTATTCTGTTGTATTTATTTATTTATTAATTACCCTTACTGATACTTCCCACTGGGGTTGTGTAAGCGCTATTTGGATCTATTCCTTTTTTATATCTAATTTTATTTGTGTCCCAAAAAATTTATTATTATACACATGAATCCCCATGAGAAGTACCATTGCACTCTACATTCATTGAATGTAATTTATTTATAAATGTTTCCGGCTCAGTAGAATGATAATGAACTTCCCAACATACTAGATGTAAGCTGTAAGGAAGCGTATATACCCCTCGATAAGCATGTCCATGTTCTCTGAAAGGTGAAAATTTTGTTTTAAGGTAAAAAATAGTTTATACATATACAATGCATTGTAGATCCAGTTTATTTTTGTCTGCTTCTGGCTTGATTATAGCAAGACTATCTTGGTCTGACGTCTGACATCTGCTGATCATGCTATCTGGTATCTTCCACAGTTACACATATATGTGCTCTGTACTGATAATGCTATCACATTAGGTACTCACCTAAGTCATTGTTCTTTGTAATGGCTGCAGCTACTCTAGTTCTTGGCCCTTGATGTGTAAATGGATATCCAAATTTAAGAATTGTTGAGTTTTCTTCAAGCATCTGAGCGATTTCCATCTCTACGGCAGTACCCAGCTGCTGTCTCTGTATGTAAGATAACAGATGTGAGATATCTCGGAGCTGTATTGTGCATTCCAGTGATAAATAAGTGATGGCACATTTACCTGATTGGCAATCTTGATCTCTGTGAGGGTCTTGTTCTGCTTCAAGGCTTCCACAAATGCCAGAATTCCAACTCCCGTAATAAAGTTTGTTTCAATATTAAGGCTTCTTAATGTTTTATTCACTTTTAACATATCTGCAAAAGCCTACAAGTGCAATACTCATAAATTCATCAATCTGGAAGATTCCCACCCTCATTTTCATAATTTTTTTCGGTCTAAGTAGCAAAGAAACATAAAAACTTTTTCTGCAACCAAATTTACAACTTGCTACAAATACAATGTAATGGTAATAAAACAACAATAATAACCATAATATAACATACTAAATATTACTACAGATCATATGTAATTATCAGAAATATAACACAAAAATATTATATTATATTATATGAATATCATATAATCCTATAATTCTGGAGACTTAATAAGTAAAGTCAAATTTTTTAAGATATTGACTTACAATAGCAACCGGGTCGTTGCTTCGTGTTGCTGCAAGGCTGAAAGACTTCACATGGGTGTTTGACTCTAAAGCCTTGGCAAATTCTTTTAGTGTTGGTATTGGGATGTTCTAGGATTTACATAACAAATAAGAGAAAATTAATTAACATTTAAAGAAAATGAAAAAGTACATGTCATAGGTTCCAAGTTTAATATTCTAGGGCTCAATCCAGACTTATGTAAGTGCTTGAAATGAGTTACTCCTGGGCTAAACCATGTTGATTTCAGGGGGAGTCAAGTTAATTGTATTCTTTGCATGCAGGAATATATCTTTAAATTGCTTACTGCACACAGACACTGACCAGCATTACTATCACACTGGGATTTAGACTAGGGCTGGGAAATATCACCTCTCAACTCTAATATTGTTTGCAACAGATAAAATATGACTCCCCTGCAATCAACATGGTTTAGCCCAGGAGTAACTAATTTCAAGCACTTGGAGATTAATCCAGTCCCTAGAGATTAATCTTGTTGAAGCACAAGATAGTCAGTCCAACATAGTCGTTTTTATTGACACTCATAATAATAATAATAATAAACCAAAAATCTAGCCAGTTATATATGTGATTGGTAAGAACTGGCCACATGCTGCCTCAGGCCCTCTACTGACTGAATTAGCATTAAATGCCAGTGATACCACACATCAACAGTTATTGTGGCTCATAAGTAACAAGTGTGCGCAATGCTTGCCAATACATTGACTATCATATGCATTCATTTCTAGTGAACCCAAAAAGAAGCGGGCATTATCATAAAACAAGTGCATATGCACTCCCCTAATCGGGAGGTGCTCCTTCAATGTTTAAACTACACAGATAAATACAAACACTGAGTTGTCACATAGGCATGACGGCTCTAAGCAGAACAATTAAGAAGGGCACTGAGTATCCCTACAACAAATTGATAACAACTCTCCAAACAAAACAAGAAAAAAATAATAAATATACAAAATTCAACTTTAATAGTACTACAAACAAAAACAATGAGAGGCGAAATATTGGCAATATTCAGACAGCAATAACTGTAACAAGAGACATGGCTACTCACAAAATGTTCATATCAGGCTGCGACCCTTTAGAGAGGCTAATACTGTCCCTAAAAGACATCCCCCATAGCGGCCTCACGGCCCACGCTTCACCTATTCCTATGCCGTACGATATCCCTGTATAATCCCCTGGAGAGGCGGGTCAATTGTAGCAGCGAATATTCAAAAGACGGAGCCTGTCATAGAGCTGCTCCTCCAGTGCACAAGGAGGCAGGCAGGGAGTCCTAACACGTGTTTTGACTTAGCTTCTTCATAGGAGAGTTGTTATCAATTGGTTGTTGGGATACTCAGTGCCCTTCTTAATTGTTCTGCTTAGGCTGTCATGTCTATGTGACAGCTCAATGGGCTGGATCCAGACCTTGTTAAGTGCATGAACTTAGTTACATCTGGGCTAAACCATGTTGATTGCAGGGGAGTCATATTTCATCTGCTGCAAACAGTATTAGAGTTGAGAGGTGATGTTTCCTATCCCAAGTCTAAATAACAGTGTGATAGTAAAGCTGGTCAGTATCTGTGTGCAGTAAGCAATTTAAAGATATATCCCTGCATGCAAAGTATACAATTAACTTGACTCCCACTAAATTCAACATGGTTTAGCCCAGGTGTAACTAAGTCAATGCACTTAACAAGGTCTGGATCCAGCCCAATGTTTGTATTTAAACTATGTAATAAAAAGACATTGGGCCAGATTCACTCTTAAGAAGCTTTGGCTTTGAATCTCACAAAATGACCTACTACGCATACACAGTAGGTCATTTCCACAATCTCTGTTCCAGTTAGGTATGTAGAATGTAGATTGACTCTGTGTAGTCTTTAAAGACCGCTCGGAGTAGTTTAGGAAGAAGGAGGTGTGCTAATAATGCCTCAGGGCGTTAGAAGTGGGAGGGGGGGTTTCTTAAGAAGGAAAATACGTACAGTTACCGTACTTAAGGAAGCCCTATGGCACTCTTAAGTGCCATAAGGCTCCTAAAAACAGGGGACGGGTTAGGGGCAGCGCAGGTGAGTCAGGTGCGGATCTGTCCGCACCTAACTTAAGGTACATACACACTAGGGGCCTGATTCAGAGATCCGATATTAACGATAGTTAGGTGTGTATATTTAGGATCGGATTGATTTTGCATCAACTGCGCATGCGTAGTAATAGTGCAACGCCATGTACATTGAAGTTAGGGTCGGAAATGCCTTAAGGTCGGACTTGTGAATCGGTCGGAAACAATTGCGAAGTCCAGCGGAAACAACTGCGATCCTAAGTCCAGCGGAAATCTAGGAACCAAAGGATTTGCATAGAAATGGGCGGGGGGAGGCATTGAGATGAGGGAAAGTGGGCGCAATTACAGACTTAGGACCCTAAATATACGCAACTATTGCACATAAGGTCGGAAGTGAGTGCGGCCAGATAGGGCAAGTCAATGCAGGTCTAACTTTAGGTCCGGCCGCTGTTTGCAAGGGGAGTGACTGTTTATTCAGTGGGATGTAACCTGCTCCGACCTGCCACTTAGATGCGTATATTTGAGATCCCATCGGCAGCGGATCTCTGAATCAGGCCCTATACAATTATCTGGCAGATATCTGAAAGATCTGGCTGTTGGAATAAAAAAGTGGTAATGAATGAGAGCAACTGACAATACTATTTGCTGTCATCCACTACCAGATTTCCATCCCAACTGCCAGATCTTTCAGATATCTGCCATATAATTATATAGTGTGTATGCACCTTTACTGTTAAGTGTGAACACGGTCCATTGTTGCCAAATCTGCCTTGAAGATGCTAATCAGTAATTATAGCACATGTTCATATCTAGATACTAAACTAAATAAGTAGCCTAATGGAGCATCAAAGCAATGTATAACATTGTTTCTTTTACATACCTAATTTAGTACTTAAAAACATAAAACCTAAAGACTATTTACTATGTTCATGCAATTTTAACGTGTCATGCCCAGGCTACTTTAATCAATGGGCTAAAAAGACATAAGACAGTTACTCGTGTCTGTGTCTGGTCATGTGAGGGCACCCGTATCAAGCTCAGAACATTGCGGACAATGGACACCTGGTAATAGAATGGAGGATTGCTGTTTTGCACAGAAATAGTATTTTAAGTGGCCCCACTGTTGTTATAAAGACTTGGCACTGACCTAGTATTTGTTTCTTTTCAGTTGTATTTCTAATAACTTACGTATGTTAATGGAATATTTAAAAGGTTGCCATGAATATGTAGTAATAATATAGGGGCTGATTCAGAGATGCGATTGCGAAAAGATCGCAAATATACGCATCTAATGTTAAGATCCTAGCAGGTTCCAGCCCACTGCCTAAAGAGTCACTCCCCTTGCAAACAGCGGTGGATCTTAAACTTAGACCACCATTGACTAGCCCTAACTCTACGCTGTCATTTGGGATCTTAAGTGACTAACTATACGCTGTCATTTGGGATCTTAAGTGACGTGGTAGCGTTCATTTAAGATCCTAAGTGTCAGTCCTCGCCCACTTTCTCTCATTTCCCTGCCTCCCCCCGCCCCTTTCCATGCAAATCCTTAAGATCTTAAAGATTCGCTGCACTTAAGATCTTAAGTGCTTGCGTGCGATTCAAACTTACGCTCTTAGCGAATTTACGCGCCTAACCGCTACGTAGACGGCGTTGCACTATTACTACGCATGCGCAGTTTTGCGAATTTTCTAGGATCTTAAATATACGCTCCTAAGTGCCGTGGAAATCGTATCTCTGAATCAGGCCCATAATGTTTTTAATAATTAAGAATATCACATGCATAAAAACTTAAAAAGGTTTCATATTTTTATTGCAGGATGTTGTTAGTATCATACCCATATAAGGTGTGTAGGATAAATACACAATTAAGTTTGAACTTAAAATTGAGAAATCATCCAAAAATATAGAATAAATAATTGGTCATTAGATTTTATCATTGTGATTCTTGAAAAGGTATGAGTATTAATAATTTTAATGGTGTCAGGAATTATAGCCTTTTTTTCCCTTTGCTTTATTTTGTTTCTTTCAGAATCCAATAGCTTATACTACTCAACAAATATGTTAGAAATGGTTGTTAGATAGCATTACCTTAATATTATTCAAGTTGACATCAACAAGAAAAGGATCATTGGATTTTAATCTCTGCAAGCTCTCTTCCACATTTGTGGGGTTTGGGGGGTCTTCAAATGTGGGTTTCACCTTTTCAGCCTTGACAACATCTAAAACAAACATATATAATTCTTTTCATGAAATCCTGGTCACCATCATTAGTATAGTCATCATAAGTAGTTACTCCATGGGACAGGTCATTGCAAAGTGATACATCTAAAACAATTTAGCTTTTTTTTAAAACTATGGATTAGACACTAGTGCGCCGGCGAAGAGAATGGCCCTTTTTAGACCAGTGGTGCAACAGGTCTACTGTGGCAGTTTCCGAATGAATAAATGGGTAAGTATGCTGAAAAATAAATTCCGCATACTTACACATTCATTACTAAAATCTTCTAATTAGCGCTATTTTCGAAATAGAGACAGGTGAAAATTGGCTTTTGTCTGTCTCTATTTCGGAAGCAGCATTTTCGTGTCAGAGACTGCATCCCTACTAGTTTAAATGCCTTAAATCTTTGTGCTCCTGGATTGTAAGATAGATTGCAAAAAACCCAGCAACTTTACTACATTCGTAAATGTCTGTTTTCTATGCAAAAAAAAAATCACAGCATGCTCTATATCAACTATCAAATATGAGACATCTGATGCTCTCAAGCCTTATAAACTTAATTTGTCATTGCCAATAGACAAAAAATATTATTGTTGCGCACAACACGCATGATCCATAGTTACGCTGTCAGCATATTTTACTCCCGGGTTCTGGGAGCCATGGATCTGGGGTCCGTAACTACAGAGTACTTACAGACGAAGGGGAGGGCAGCTCCGTAACTTTGCTGTAGTTACGGAAGCTAGGCGGGGGGAGGGAGGCTAATTAGGAGGGGAGAACACCTAGAATACTGTGTTCAGTTCTGGAGGCCATATCTCCAGAAATACATAAATACATTAGAGACTGTGCAGAGAAGAGCAACTAAAATGGTCCATGGCCTTCATAACAAATCATACCAAGAAAGGCTAGAGGAACTAAACATGTATAGCTTGGAGCAGAGAAGGGAGAGGGGGGACATGATAGCAGCTTTCAAATATATCAAGGGTTGTGACCGGCTAGAGGAGGGTACCATTTTTCAAAAGAAAAGGTGTAATAGAACACGAGGGCATGAATATAAACTGGAGGGTGGTAGATTCAAAGGAAATGTGCGGAAAAATTACTTCACTGAAAGGGTGATAGATAAGTGGAATAGTCTCCCATCTGAGGTGGTTGAGGCCAATACAATAGAACAATTTAAACATGCTTGGGATAAATATAAGGGTATCCTAAATTGTAAACCAAATTGAGGGTAAATAGGGTCTGGGGTCAGTATAGGTTTAAATAAACAAATGGGCAGACTAGATGTGGCTCTTATCTGCCGTCACTTTCTATGTTTCTATGTTACACAACTCCTGTGTAACACGCTCTACACTCCTGTGTGAGCGTAGTTACACACAGTTACGGCTGAAGTTAGGGTAGCCTTCATCCGGCGTAACTGAGTGTAACTATGCTCACACAGGGGGAGTGAAAGGGGAAGTGCACCAGAGTAAGTACGGCCAGCGTAGCTCTGGATCAGGCCCAACATGTGGTGGCAGTGTTAAATATACTAAAATGTGGAATATGTATAGCAAAGCAAAATGGTCATATACTACATATTATTGCAAATTCAGTATATATTGGTTAAAATCCAGAACAAAACAGACCATTGTCCTGGCAAACCACATCCCTCTAAAACAACATATAAAGTATACATTAAGATGTCCACATACACTGCCCTTCGGAAATTTAGGGTGAGCAGGAAACTCGTCCATATGTGCGGCATGTTTTTTAACTCAAGCAAAGACCACCTCAAACCAAACATATTTTGTGGCTACACCAAATCTCACATGAATTCAGATGTACGACTTACAACCCATAATAATACACAATATTATATATTCTCACCTCGAACATCTACTCCATCTTTTCCTTCTTCACTACCCTGTGGTCTGCTGGCAAAATGTTGCACCCCGAGGACAGCTGAAATAGGTACATAACAAGAAGGTATAAATTATTATTTATTAGTGTTAAAAGTGTGTTTTATGGACCCGCTTAAAGCCGGCACTGGCACAATAACCTCAATACTCTAACTGATAATCTATCCATTATACTTATGGTTGACAAAAACAAGTAAACTTAACTGCTTTCCAAGAAAAGTTAGGAATATACTTTGTGATGTTCTCAGCAACTGTTATAACGCTTCGATTGCTGGGAACATCTCATAGTGACCAGAGCATTTTTATGAAGCAGTTTTCTGATAAATTAGTATATGCCATACAAGAGATAAAGCAAATGTACACTTTGGCAAAATCATGTTGTACTACAAAGAGACACAGGTTGTCGGATTGTGTGTCCTAGATCCAGGTAAAATGAAATAAATGCATTTGCATCCCTTTTATTACAACAACGTTCATCCAGGACCATACTGCACAATATGCCCAGGGTGTGTAGAGAGGTTATAATATTTGTTTGTTCAAGGATACTACCTTCTACTGAAGCAAGTCAATGAGACCACCAAGAACAAATGTTTCTTTAATTCCTCATTTGAAAAGAAAGCTTGGCACTGACGCATTTCATCCCCTCTGTCTTATAAAAATTACCCATTACAAGAACTTTCAAAAAGAACATAACATGTAAAAGGGTGGCACAAGGGACATCAGGAACACACACAAAGGATACTCAACCAGACGTGAATAGCATATACATATAAGAACATGTCAGATGAGTTATGTGTAAGGTGGAGTGGTTAACCCTTCACCAGGTTACCTCAGGCCGGCTGCTGGTGTACTAAAGACACATGAAAAGTGTTACTCGGGTGTGGAGTAAGCCTGTGCAGTATGGACCAGCCACAACCCGAGATGTAAATTAAACAACAGTAAAGGGACTAACAAATAATGCTATAATGAACCATAAACAACTGGGAAGGCATCCAGCAGAGGAACCTTTCTATTATTTTTTTTATACATAAACACTGTACTGTATTCACACAAAAGAATGAATTACGTGCGGACAGAACCGCACCTAACTCACCCGTCCTGCCCCTAACCCAACCCCGTTTTTAGGAAGCTTATGGCACTTATGACTTATGGGCTTCCTTCAGTAACCGTGCGTATTTTCCTTCTTAAGAAGGAAAATACGCTCTGAGAAACCCTCCCCCCGCCCTTCCCGGCTAATCTAAATCCCTCCCCCCTCCCACTTATACCTAAGCCCACCCCGAGGTGACATTAGCACGCCTCCTTCTGACTAAACTACCTAACTGGTACGTAGATTGCGCATATGACCTACGACACATGTGTAGTAGGTCATTTCAGGAAATTCCGCACTTAAGAAACTGGAGCTTCTTAAGTGTTGATCCGGCCCACTATGAGCCTGATCCAGTGACAAATGCCCAATAGTGTAGCATATTTACATTAGCACCGCACATGCCCAGAAAAGAAACAAACACATCTGTGGCTATCCAGTAGACTAGAGCACAACTCATTGCTGAGACTTCCTGCAACTGAAGGGCATTACTGGGGAAGAAAATGGTGTTATAAATGATCCCATTTACAGTAAGGGCCCAATCGAAAGTCGAACATTAATGTATGTAACACAGGGTTCTCACGAAATTTGACCAGTTTTCCCGGTATTCCGGGAGAGCCGGCAAAGCTCCCGCAAGTTCTGACCAGCTATCACTATCTATTGTATTCCCTAGAGTTACTAGGGAAGGCCAGGACTTGATGATGTCATCAAGTCCCACCCATCCCTTGGAACATTAGAGATTACAGGAGTGATGGACAGGGGACGGGGCTTTATGACGTGATTTGCATAAATCACATCATTAAGCCCCACCTCCTTGCAGACATCTATGGCTTCCCTCTGTGTTCTCCTGGAGTAAAACTTTAAATAGTCAGCAATCCTGATGACTCAGTTCAGGATCATGATAACAACTTCAATTCCATAGTTAAATGAGACCACTGGAATAGCATTTTACCTTGCAAAAAATTTACTAAAAGTATGGAAATGTTACTTATGGTGAAGCATCTTACTTTTTTTTTAATCAATTATTTTTCTTTGATTGCATTTTACATTATGCCTATATATTATGTACATTTTCTTTGTCAGTTAATAGACAATACTCACACAGCATAATAATTCTGTACTTGCCTTTGGTTAACCGTGGAAAAGAAAGTAACTTATTTGTGATTGAATCTTAAAAGACTGCACTTGTGTACGGATCCAGAGCCACATTTATGTGGGGATCAAGTTTAAAAGGCCCTTTATTTGCGTGGAGTGCATTCTCTGTGTGACTAGGCCATGCCTGTGACTTATGGTGTCAAGTACTTCCAGAATTGTAATCTTACACACGTATTTAACTTAGGCCTCTATCTTATTAGCCTGTTTTATTGGAGCTACAGTATTATCAAGCAAACAGACAATGTAAGTGAAGGTAGAGTAAATTTAGCGCTTGTGACCAGCATGTTTATTTCTAAATAACAAAAGATTTTAACTTTGCAATAATGTGGCTTGTTTATTTGTACTTACAAGCAAGGTCACTCAGCTCTGTGTCTGTGGCACTTGCTAGGGCTTCTTCCAGTTCTGGCTCCAAGGTCACCCTTTCTTCTGGCTGTCGGTCCATGGGGACATACTTGGGAACAAAAACCTTACCTATATAAAAAAAAAATAAAGCAAAAACATAAGAGCAACTTACTAAAGGGAATCCATGAAGAGCTGACCATGTATTTTATTGGTAAGTGTTTACAGAGCAATGTCAGCTGCAAAAAATGATTGATGTGTGTATCTAATACTTTTCTACTTGCCATAAAAGCACAACAATAATAAACGCAGCTGCTCATTACAAATATGGGTTTGAAGGCTATTAAAACCTGTTGTAATGGAAGGGATGTTTATTTAGTTTATTAATGTTTTGATATGCTAAGAAGTATACGTCAGCTGTTTCCCAGAATCCCTTTTTCACCGTGTGAACAGACAGCTGAAGTAAAGAACATCTTCATTTGTCTATAGAAAAAAATCACCACATGATAAGATGGTTTACTTATGATACAACAAGCCACATGAACAATTATGAAGAAAACATCTCATGTGTTAATTATTAATTGCAGGGTAGGAGCTGCAGGTGTCTATAGATATACTGTGATGATGGACACTCTACACATTTGAACTGATTCATAGTTAAATACGCAAGCCTTGTATGTCCAGTTTCCTATGCATTTAAATGTGTTTTTTATTACTTGCATTTGCAGCACTTCAAAATCCATTTAAATGCTTTTTATTCAGCTACATTAATGCCAGATCATAGTAGTGGTGTACCGAAACTATGCTGCCATATTAAATAAAGAAGTAAAAATATATATATATATTTTTTTTTTTATACACACGTGGGTCATTTACCCATTGAAAATGGGCCTATTACTTACACCATCCCCTGAGTAATGGTGTAAGTTTTTCATGGAAGCATAGGCACCATTCACTGCTACTGTGCGTAAATGAGAAAAACAACCCTTTTCTGATTTAATTATTGTGGAGCTCCCTGTTCCAATAGTGCAGAGGAGACGGATGCGGATGGGTGTAGGTCCCTGTAGCGAACGGCCCTATTTCGAAAGGGCCATTCGCTCCCAGCCAGTTCCGAACTCGCTGGGATATGGATTGCTCATGCCTCGAAGAGACATAGCAATCGCTCAACGGAGCACCATACACGGTGCTCCATTAGGTAAGTAAAAAAACATACCCTTTCCCTAATTCTAACTCTAAATCCCCCCCGCAGCCAAACCCTAAAAAAGAACCATGCACTCCATAGGGCCACAGGGACATAAACAGCAGGCAGGTGTTTCATTTCTTAGCAGAAGGTAAGTCACAGTTCATCAGAATAGTGATCCTGATAGTTTGTGTATGTGTTACTGGGATTGCTTGTATCATTCCTTATTACAGGTGGGTGACTTGGTGATAGTAGGTGTAATAGCTTTGTTAACAATATTAACTGCCAGGGTTGCCGACTCTACTGGTATGTCAGGAGAGCCTGCAAATCTCCCACAAGGTTTCATGGAAACCACAGCCTCAAGTCCTGCCCCCCTGCCTTGCAACACTAAAGTTTGCGCCAAGTTACGTGAACCTGTTTGTGGCTCATTGGGAAAACCATTACATTTGGACTGACTCCAACCCCTACCAGAAGAATCCAGCCAGTTGGGAACTGGCTGGGATTTTGATTGAATATGCCTCGATGAGGCATAGCAATTGATCCACGGAGCACCGAAAGCTCCGTGCTCCGAAAAAGTGAGTTAAAATAGTCCCCCATTCGCATACTCACCCATCATTAAAAAAAAAATTCTGCGGTGTTACACTTTCGAAATAGGGACAGCCGAAAAGCTACTATCGGCTGTCCCTATTTCGCAATGTGAAACATTGCAGTGGGGATTCCCAACGGATGCGGACACAGGCGGATGGGCAGACAAATTCACAATGCGCTTCCACATGAAACACATATATGAAAGCACAGCTCTGAGTCAGGTCCCTTTACTGGTACGATGTGAAATGGTTTATATAAGTTTTGTAACTGTGCAGCTCTATCATGAAAGGCCAACAAGAAACTTGAGGATTTCTTAATTATGTGTCACACTTCATTTTGATACTAAAGTTAGGGAGCCGGATTCACACTTAAGAAGCTCCGGCTTCCTAAGTACGGAATGTCCCGAAATAACCTACTGCGCATGCGTAACAGGTCTTTTACGCAGTCTACATACCAGTTAGGTAAGTAGATTGAAACAGAGTAGTTTAATCTGAAGGAGGGGTGCTAATGCCGTCTCAGGGTGAGCTGAGGTAGAAGTGAGAGGGGGGGATTTAGATAGGATTTCTTAATTATGTGTCACACTTCATTTTGATACTAAAGTTAGGGAGCCGGATTCACACTTAAGAAGCTCCGGCTTCCTAAGTACGGAATGTCCCGAAATAACCTACTGCGCATGCGTAACAGGTCTTTTACGCAGTCTACATACCAGTTAGGTAAGTAGATTGAAACAGAGTAGTTTAGTCTGAAGGAGGCGTGCTAATGCCGTCTCAGGGTGAGCTGAGGTAGAAGTGAGAGGGGGGGATTTAAATAAGCCGGGGAGAGGGTTTCTCTGTGCGTAGTTTCCTTCATAAGAAGGTTCCTAAAAAGGGGAGGGGGGCATGTTAGGGGCAGGGTGCAGTTCTGTCTGCACCTAACTCACTCAAGTGTAAATATGGACCAGGGTTATTTATTAATAGGGTACAAAATCACAAATGTACCCTATACCAAATGTAACCTATAGCTGCCAATCAAACTGCAAATTTCATTTACCTAATGGAAGTAGCAATATAAAAACAAAAGTCTGCTGGTCACTATATAAGAATGTAATAAATGAATTTCCAGCTTCCTCATGATAAAAACACCCTTCGGTAATTCCCAGTTATCCTAAAAACATATGGCTACACCCATTATGTGAATAACTATCTGGCACATTCTGCCACTTTACATCATAATTTGGCCAGCATTTTTCTGAACTTCATGATGTTTGCTTTATCTTATCTTAGTTGAGCAAGCAATATGCAGTTAAAAACTTAAAACTGGCTGAGCAAATTGGCTCTCTGGATAGTGTAACTTGTTTCAAAATGCTAAGATGGACCTTTATAGAAAAAATACAATTCATTTAATAGGTTTCCACTACTAATGTGTTAAAGCAAATACAAGCATTATAACAACATCCAGGTCTTCTAATTATCTCAAGCTAACAAAATTGTTACATAAATAACAATTATAGTTTTAGTTAAAATTGAATAGACAAATAAACAAAACATAAGCACACGCCCTGCATGACATTACTAGGAGTGAACTGGCCAGAGTCAGCAGCTGAATGAATAGAGGAGAGGCAACAAGTAGGGATGGGTTTGCAATGACTGTTACTTGGATTGAAGTCAACTCACAAGCTGAAATTTATTGCATATATTCGACAGGAGTGGCTACAAGTGAATGCAAAATCAGTGCCTTTATTGAATAAATAAAATATAGGAGACATAATAAAACGAAAACTACACTGCTATCTTTCAACTTCATGCAATAGCATAGGTTTAAAATGATATTCCCACTTATCATAAAAACAATCTGTATTGATAGTCAGAGTTGGCAAATATGGATTCATACAGTATGAATAATGGACAGCACATCTCATTATATCATACAGAACACTTCCTAATTTTTACATACCCCTACCCTCAGAAACTCACACTAAAAACTAGTAAGAGAAGGAATCCCATAATACTTTCATTTACCATGAGTTGCAAGGGCAGCTGATCTGGGATGGTCCACTACTGGGCTGGGTAAGTGAGTTTCGAGCTTCTTTTTAATAAAGTAGGCTAACAGGCAGGTTCACCCTTCTCCCTGGGTAAAATATACCAGCCTGTCCCTGGAGAAATGCTTTAGTAGAGTCCTGCTACTTACATATAGATTACCTAATATTAATTGGGCACTCTATGTTGGATATAAAATATGAAATTTTAATTATGCATTATGAAAAACTTGAATTGTGTATGTGTGCTGGGAAAATTGCTCATGTATTGCAGAGTACAAATATATTTTCCAGCTTTTGGAAATAAGATCTGAGGACAATAAAAACCAGGGTAACTAGCATCTCTCTATTGCTATTACACATCTTTAGAACATCCACCTACAATTTCCTGTAATAAAGTTTTACAAAAGCTGCAATGTGAAAACTACTGCTCCCTGTTTGATCTGCTGTTAGACATGGGTCACAGAACTGAAATTAAGTCTCAGTCAAAAAATAACATTCAATATTAAAAAAAAGAGAAATGTAAAAACAAAGACGGTAGTGTGCAGATTATACATTCCGATATTATGATCACTAGTTTATAAATGTGTTCATTAAGTGAGACTAGACAGATTGTTTACTAATTTAAAAGGGCACTTTGTTACATAAAAGGTAAAAAAAAATAGCTAAATGAACAGTTAAATGATTCTGAATAATTATAAGCTTCATTTCAGCATCACAAAATTGTCATCTGATCACAAAAGTACTGGTTTGTGGAAAACCTGCTGTAGCTAATATATAACAGACAATTGTGATCATGCAGTTTCTGAGAACAGATTTTCAGGAAGAGTCATTTAACAAACACTATAAAAGTAAACAAGATTAAAAAGGACACTATGTTTCTGAAAGTCGTTTCAAAGCTCTCTGATTTAAACTGTATCTGGAAGCAATTAGAGCTGTGATGTTGTTATGGCCAACACACATTACGTTATTGTTAGCTATAGGATTTTAGCAGAATGCAGGGCCAAGAGACACAGATTTCTTTAGTTCTGCAATCTACGCACATAAGATGGGACCACCAATGGTTTTAATCTGTCTGCTACAAAATTAAACTTCGAAGTCACAGCTGCAAAGTTCCAAATCTGCTATGGATTATTACATATGTATATGCAGATTCCTGACCACATACCACATCCCCAATAATAGGTTTGAATGATATATAGTGACAAACTAGTTTGTGGAGAGCAGAGAGCAAGTAATGTAATAAAGAGATTGAGGTAGCACATACATAGTGGTATTACCTATCTTCATCTAAGGCAGGGGTGGGAAATCTTTTTTTCTGCCACTTGGATATTTATAACATCATTCGCAGACCATACAAAATTATCAACCTAAAAATTATTCTGCTATATTTGGTCAAAAATGTAATTAACGCACCCCTAATGTGAGCTTTGGAAGATAATTACAGCGAGGCTCAGAGATCCAGCTGCTACCACATGCAGGCTGCTCCCCAATGACAGTTATCAGGATGCAGGAATATGGAATGTTTTAGGGTTTCCACCAGTGAACCAGGAGCAGATCAGGACCTGGAGCCTGCAGCACCCCGCCGTGCGATGCTTTCCTCCCCTCTGGAGCGCTGGAAGCAAGTAAAGTGATTTGCGGAGAGCACATCCGGAACTCAAGACACACTCCTGCTTGAGTCCCGCCTGTAGAGGGCCAGATCAAATGGTTTTGCAGGTCTTATATGGCCCTTGAATTGGACATTTCCCACTCCTGATTTAGAGGCATGGAGCCGGATCCAGAGCTAATAGCGATAGGAGATTTACATACACAAGTCTTCTATTAGACAGTACCGCACGTGCTCAGTAAAACGAATTCTGCATCAGAACACATCCGTCTGATGCAGAATTCAGTCTCTGTTTGGGGGGCCGGCCCACTCTCCATGCGTATGAAGATATGAATGATGGGTGAACATAGGTATTTCAATCGTACATAAAGGGTTTGGCTAAGCATAAATGTTATGGTAGGGTGCTGCTGGTTGAACTGCATGAGTACAAGGGAAGTGTTCCCCCCTGTGCAAAATAGGATCACTTGGCGGAGATCGGCTAGCGGAGGCCACTAGCAGGACCCTACTAAATCAGGATATGGTGCTTTGTTGTTAACAAAGGATTACAATAGGTCAGACATTATATGAAAAACATGGAAATCACACAGATCACATCATGTAAGCATAGAGATAAACATGTGGCTCAATGATCAATACACATTTCTAATTTAGATATGATGGTAGATGCCTGGAAATGTTATTTTTATAAATGTAAATAAGAGAGAGATAGAGGGTACAAGAGAGAACAGGTGGCTAATTGTAAAAAAGTAGCGCTATGAAAAGGGAAGAGAAAGAAAGAAGAGTATATCAGTCAGAGAAAAAGAAGGAAATAGAAAGGAAAAGAAAAAAGAAAGAAAAGAAAAGCTTTTATGGCTTATAATGAAAGGAAGAAAGAGAAGTTCCAAAATGGGAAGCCCATAATGCCCACACCTTACAGAAGAGAGTGCAATGGTAGTCCTGATGCCTCCTCCATGTTATGACCAATTCTGTTAATAAATTAAGATTTCACTGATTCATAAACCAATAAATGAACTGAATAAATAAATAAATACATTAAATTATAATAAAATGAATGAATGAATGGTAAGCTCCTATTCCTCATAAAAATGTAATTGATGACTCTTGGCAGCACAATAAATGTTTTGTAACAGACAAATTACAAACAAGCTTAATATGCCACAATGCTTCAAGTAAATATCATGCTTCTAGCATTGCTTTATAACTTTGCACTTCATGAAATATTTCTGATAAGCAATCTGAACCTTAGATGTGTAGGATGATTTATATTCCATGAAGAGTGTGACTTAAATTATGTGTATGCTGTAAATCAAGAAATACTTGAAAAATATAATATCACATGAATTCTTAAAGTCAGGATTTCTTTCCAATACTAGTATCTAGCAGTCCATTAGATGGCACTGTGGAAGCTATACAATGCCTTCCAATCATGAAATACACTGCCATATTACAAATGTTACATAAATTAAGAACGGATTCAAACCTCTGCTCCCACAGCAGATGTCTGCAAGCAGGCCATTCCCTTCACAAGGGAGTTACTATCACAGGACTCTATCTTGTTATTTCTACACCGTCCCCATGTAAAATGGGCACAGTGCGGAACATATGAGCTAAAACCAGCCCTAATTGTTCAACTAACAAACTTCCTCCCCTCCATCTTGTGTACATGCTGTACATATCCCGCCCTTTTCTGCCCTGCCGTTGGGAACACATCCATTATGGAAGTTTGGATCTGGAGTATCCAGATATATAATGGAAGTAATGGAAATGTGTTGTGGGCAAAATGTGGTTGTTTTCCGCTCCTTCCAAGCGTTTGCAGAGGTCGGAGCTGGTCCTTAGAAAGTGTCTGTATCTTTTTTTTTTTTACTCTTTAGAGAAATAAGTTATCTACTAAAAACATTGTGGGATATTTTCTTGCTTTGAGGATTTTATTTTAGCATCTGAAGAAAACAATTCAACTCTTTTCTTTGCATTATCTAAGGGATGTGAAGAAATGTCTGTTGCTCATCTCCTACCAGTAGAATATAGAAAGGAGGAAGAGGTACAGCAGGCAAAATATCCTTGTTTTTCATCTCTGATTGCTTATTTACTTATAGGGTAGTTATTAAGTGGAATAACCTCCCATCTGAGGTGGTAGAGGCTAATAAATTAGAACAATTTAAACATACTTGTGGTAAATATAAGGATATCCTAAATCTCAAAGGGCTTGATTCAGAGATACGATTTTCACGCCACTTAGGAGCGTATATTTAAGATCTTAGAAAATTCGCATTACTGCGCATGCGTAGTAATAGTGCAATGCCGTCTAAGTAGCGGTTAGGAGCGTAAATTCGCTAAGAGCGTAAGTTTAAGATCTTAAGTGCAGCGGAAGTTTAAGTTTAAGATCTGAAGGATTTGCATGGAAATGGGCGGGGGGAGGCAGGGAGATGAGGGAAAGTGGGCGCGGGCAGACACTTAGGATCGCAAATAAACGCTACTACTTCACTTAAGATCTCAAATGACAGCGCAGAGTTAGGGTTAGTCAATGGTGGTCTAACTTTAAGATCCGCCGCTGTTTGCAAGGGGAGTGACTGTTTATGCAGTGGGCTGTAACCTGGTAAGATCTTAACTAAGGTGCGTATATTTGCGATCTTTTCGCAATCGCATCTCTGAATCACCCCCATACATACATACACTCATACATACATACACTCATACATGGAGCTATACATACACTCATACATACATACACTCATACATGGAGCTATACATACATACACTCATACATGGAGCTATACATACATACACTCATACATGGAGCTATACATACACTCATACA
>WWET01001533.1:303161-319887 GCA_011038615.1 Limnodynastes dumerilii | reverse complement strand
ATTTAGGGTTAGGGAGTGGGGCTGCTTACCTTTCGGATCGATTGCTATGCCTCATAAGCAATCAATATCCCAGTCAGTTCAGAACTGGCTGAGAGAGGACGACCCTATCGAAACAGGCCATTTGCAATTGGAACCCACACTCACCGGATTCACACTTAAGTCCGGTTATTTAAGAATTAACCTACCACGCATGCATAGTAGGTCATTTATGCAATCTATGTACCACTTAGGTATGACTGACTACGTGCACTCTTAGATTGACTACGTACGTTCTTTAAAGGTAGAAAGAGGTGTGCCTGGGCAGCCCTGGGGTGTCTTTAAGAAGAAGTGAAGGGGGAGGCATGTTAAGGTACCGGAAAGGGTGCAGTGAGCCATTCTGGAAGCGTATTTTCCCATGTGCAAGTTTCCCACACCCAGACATAGGTCTTGCTATGGGACCTGGCATTGTTTAGTTCCACACCTAGACATGATGGCGTCAATATGGAGAGAGAAATGGAAGGGGTCATTAAGGAGAATGACATGGAGGCTTCGGAAATGAAAGAGATATGTGGGCATCAACAATGAGAGACATGCAGGTGTCACCAAAGAGAGAGACAAGGAGGCATCAGTAATGAAAGAGACATCTAGGACTCAACAATGAGAAAGACATGGGTGCTCCAGTAATGAGAGCGACATGGAGGCTTTAGCAATGAATTAGACTCGGAGGGTTCATCAATGAAAGCGAGATGTTTTGCTACTTTTTACGTGCGGTTTTAGGTACGGTTGAACTGCGCATGCATAGTAATCTTTACGCAATCTATGTTGGATTTAGGCACGGAAGTCCATTAAGCCCGGATTTCTAAATCGGACTTAGTCACATACGTACGGAGGGGCATGCTTGAATTCCGTACGTGCGTAGTTTAGTGAAAGTGGGTGGGGGTGGCATTCAAATAGACAAAAATGGGCGCGGTTAGTCATGTAGGGAACACGTAGAGTTAAGGTTGCCCTATGGACGCGTAAGTTACCGAAAAACCGTCCATGTAAGGGAAGGGTCATGGGTGTTGCCTTGCCACGTACGTGCGTATATTTGCGTACTTTCTGTGAATACGGCCCGATGATTCTGCACAGGTAAATATAAATATGCATACCCAGGGACATAAAGTTATGGTAAATCGGTTACTTGCCACAGAATCAGAAGATTATTATGTGCAGGTGTGAGTGTAATAATAGCTTCAAAATTAGCTTAACCTAAAACAAAACCGATATGCACTCTTTTTTGTTCAGTATGCTCACCACAATGATGTCTGCCCAGTAATGCCTAATATATTCTGGGTTTGGGAATATGATGAAAAAAAAAGTGTATTTTTAGTCCAAGATATGGAAACTAATAAATAAGGCAAAAGCAAACTATATTTAGCTCACTGTGCTTACATGAACCAGAGATTAACTAAAGTATACTCTGATACCACTAAGCCTATTACAAGTCTTACAAATAATATCTAAACGATTGTGAATACTTATACCATAGTACTAACCATATAGGCTATACAGAGGAGTAACACATGTATTTATAAACTGCCTGCAATGATTACAGCACGGTTAAGTTGATTATAAAAAAGATAATGATGAAAAATAGATGTACATTCATAAAATTAATAAAACACAAAAAATCACACATACTCATCAAATTTAAAATTCTAGAGCCATACAAGTCATCATAAGTTGTTCTGCAGCTTAGAGAAGATCAGAAACAAGTTGAAAAACCAGACAGATCCAAAATCAATTAACGACAGCCGAATTTAAATGAGCTTTGCGCATGCAACATGCTTGTGTGCTCCAGATATTACGAGTAAGAACTCTTCCGTAGCTCAAATATATGCGGAGAGGCATTTCAATGAGACTGTATGGGCTGGGTATCTGAGTACTCCGCACACACAGCAATACATGCAGAAAGGTTAAGGGAGGCTTATGGACATGTAAGTCAGCTAAAATCAGCAGATGGGAGTCATGGGAGTGCACTAGCTATTGGAAACAGACTTTAGCAATTCTGTATGTGCAGATATCGCACTCAAGTCTGAATTAGGATCATTGGGCCAGATCCAGAACAACGCTTGTGAGTGAATTTACGCGTGGCGGAGGCGTAAAATTGCCTTTTGGTAAGTACTGCGCATGCGCACCATAGAAAATACGCTCAGTAACGTAGCGTAATTGTGAACGTATGGGCCATTCACGTATGTGTCACGTAAATCCTTACATGTGGGTGTGCCAATTTTACGTGAGTCCAAAAATACGGAAATACGTTATGTAGGCGGGGGTTTGTATTTGAAGTGTACAGTATGGGCGTGCTTAGCTGCGTAAATACGTGTTGCACATACGTACATGTGCGGATCACTGCGGTTACGTTGGCAAAAGTTAAGGTAAGGTTTGGAAAGTGTATCTTGACAAAATACGTACGTTCAAGGGGTGTGCCTAGGGGAGTGTATAGAATGTACGCATACGAAAATACGCTACGCGAATAAACATACGGCAAACGTAGTTCTGGATCTACCCCATTATTACGATTATTATTATCTTACTATAACAAATACAAAAAAATACAAGTAAATGACATGTGAGTCAGGGGTCAGAAAAAGTAACACCCATTAGTTATTAGAAGAAAAACCAGCGCTGAAGGAGGGAGTGGGTCAGGGATAGTAGAGTGTATGGGGGAGGTAGGATAGAGGGATCACGTCTGTCAGCTACCAAAGAGTAGATACTAATTATAGGGGGGTTGCTCCCTAAAAGCGGCAATATGTAAACACAAAGGTATCTGTGGTGCGCCAAAACAAGTGATAAAGAAAGAAAGGGCAATGGGAAATGGGTTAAAATTAAAGATGTTTATTAAAGACTTTAACATGCGTGCAGGGGTTGGGGGGGGGGGGTTTGTTTTTGGCGATAGGGATACAGATGATAGGGATAGTCAGTGTTATTCTTATAGACAGAGTCCAAGTTCAAGTTCAGTTCGTAAGTTCAGTTTTCCAAACGGATTGTAATGAAACAGTTCATAATAGTACACAGTGATGTAAATGCAAGATGCTTGGCTCCACAGATGGGATGTATAAGGTGTGCCCGTGGGCGCACTCTGATCCTGGTGCACAGTGTGCTTCAAAAAAATAGTAAAAAACTTTACCGGTAAGAGGCATATTTGTAAGGCTACGGGGAGCTCACCCGTGCCTGCGTGCAGTCGCGGTCCTGATGTCTCCTTGGTGTGGACTCCTGTGTAGCGTCGGGCCTGGCAGGATATAGAAACCACTGATATCGGAGTCCGGCTTTAGTGGAGTGCTGATCAGAGTAGGAGCGTTGCCTCGGGTGGTATCGCGCTGCAAGTGAGTGTCCTACGCGTTTCACCTTTCGGCTTCTTCAGGGAGAGAGGAATGAAGCAAGTTCGTGCGTCGTGCTCGTGTTGCCACGTTGTCAGGAACAGTGGGGGTCCCCGCGGCACATCTGGCGGGATTTTAAAGGTTAATTTCATGCATATGCTAATGTGCCTATGTACTCTGCAGGGGGCAGATGAAAGGGGGCGTGAATATTTACATAGCGCTGTCCGGAGGTCCGATGGTTTTATAGCGCTGATGTTTACATAGCGCTGATGGTGGTGCAATCTATTCCTTTGTAGTGATAAAAGGTTACTACTTGTAGGAAGAGAGTTACATAACGGATACATTGTATAAGCAAAGGCAATTAATTGCTTACAATGGATAAACAGTATCACTTGCACTAGTGTAGTAGTGGGCAAGTTAATATTGGGTAAACCATATTACTGGTATTTGAACAGTATACAGATTATTAATTAAACGTGAGGACCATTGTTTTTTAAATAAAAAGGATGAAAGGTCGAAATCTATGTTTAAGCCTGAGGGGGTTAGCGTATCCATATCATAAATCCACTTTGTTTCCTCTCTGGAGATGATGGAGACAAAGTCCCCACCTCTCCATGGTTTGCTGACCTTTTTGATGCCTATAAAGGATAGCAATGAGGGGTCAGAGTTGTGGCACGTATTGAAATGCAGAGGTACGCTGTGAGTGGTGGATTTGTTTCTGATATTGCGCACATGCTCTGCAATCCTCTGTTTTAGTGGTCTTATGGTTCTCCCAATATACTGGAGACCACAGGGACAGTCCAGTAGATAAATAACCCCTTCCGTATTGCAAGTAATTTTCTCGCGTACTTCAAAGGTCCGGCCATTCTTATTGGACTTGAAATTGATAGTGCTTTTCGTAGAGTTTTGGGTGCAGGTTCTGCACCCCACGCAATTCAAACAGTGGTAGAAACCAGGGCGTGTTTCCTTCAGCCAAGTAACTGGTTGGGTAGATTCTGTTCTTAGTGCACTAGGCACTAGTATATTCTTGAGATTCTTTGCTTTTCTGAAGGTGAGTGAAGGCTTTAGGGGTAGAAAGGGACGTATCTTCTCATCCTGTAGGAGGATGGGCCAGTGTTTGGAGATAATTTTTTGTACATCTCTGGCCTGGCTGCTATATTGGGTGATGAAGTGGACGATGTCCGTGTTAGGGAGGTTAGTGTCAGACTCTTGTGTGGAGTTTTTATCCACAAGCCAAAAGTCATGTTGTAGGTCCTTAACCTGATTAAAGTGTTTATCGACAGCCTTAGCATTGTAATTTCTACTGAGGAATTTTTCTTTTAAAGCGCCAGCCTGTTCCTGAAAGCACTGAGTCCGCACCAAGGAGACAACGGGACCGCGACTGCACTTAGGCACGGGTGAGCTCCCCGTAGCCTTGCAAAGATTACCCCTTACCGGTAAGGTTTTTTAAACATTTTTTGAAGCACACTGTGCACCAGGATCAAAGGACGCCCGCGGGCATAGCATATAACCCACCTGTGAAGTCAAGCATCTCGCAGTTACACCAGTGTCATGTACTGTTATGAACTGTCTCATCACAATTTGTATTGAAAACTTTTGAACCAAACTTGAACTTGGACTTTGTCCATAAGACTAACACTGACCTCCTCTATCATCTGGAACCCTTTTTAAAAAAAAACCCCCTCTTTTGAACTTATAATTAGACTCTGTTCATAAGAAACAACGTTCAATTTCCCTTTTCATCTGAGAACCCCTGCATATACGTCGAATTTCTTCATAAATAAATATACTTTTTTTAACCCTTTCTCATTTGCCTTCTCCTTCTTGGACACACTGATGCGTCTGTATGCGCCGCTAGATGCACCCACGACCCTTCCCCAGCTGATCGGTCTTGGACTTCTGGACCTTGCAGACCACCGAGTTGTCCTGCGCAACCACATTTTTTGCAAACATATCAATTAACCACATTCTTACTGGCGGCCCTCAACTCGCTGACTCTGAAGGCCCCAAAAAATGCCCAAGAGAAGGCCACCCTGAAGAGACTGCTCTCGAAATCGGAAGAAGTCACCTCAGGTATCACCTCTAGCATTCTCCTGAGCAAATGCAGGTCAATAGGCCTCCTAGAATCCTCCCCCCTAGGCTACTGACGGGACCAACCCTTCATGACTTTCTTAACCAAGGGATGCTTAGTATAGTCATGAAATCCCTTCACAATCGCAAAATGAGCCACTCCCACTAGTGCGGCGAGCATGCTCGCCCTGGATCTACCCTTTTCGAATTCCCGCCAAATCCAACTCAGGAGCAGATCTACTCCTGTCTTACCCTGGCTCTCCTTCTGCTCCAAGTAATGTACCCACTCTGACCAAGCCCTCTCATACACACGCCAGAGACGCATTCGCCAGAGCTTCTAGGCCGGGTTCACGATCTGCCAAAGATGTAAAGCGCATGACAGCCCCGTGTCCTCGGCCTGAGGAGCGAAGATATACTCCTCGGTTAAAATAAGGAAAGAGCCTGCAGCACCGGGTATTCCCCCAACTGAGTACTAATGAGGCCTTACCCTGCATTGCTTCCAAGATCAGAAGAGATTGGGTGTGTTCAGGGTGGTATGCCAACAAGCGAAGATAGGTGTGCTGGGGGCGGCATTGCAGCTTATGCACAAGCGAAGAGTTGCTGGCAAGAAATAGTCCCTTGTTAAAGGAAGATTAGAGTGTGCACCACCTGGTATTCCCATGTAGCCTCCCAAGCAAGTACTAATGAGGCCTGAACCTGCATCGCTTCCAAGATCAGGCATGTTCAGAGTGGTATAGACACAGACAAAGATGAGTGTGCTTAGGGTGGCATTGCAGCTTATGCACAAGTGAAGAGTTGTTGGCAAGAGATAGTCCCTGGTTAAATGAAGAAGAGAAACTGTAGCACCTGGTATTCCAGGGTAGTCTCCCAACCAAGTACTAATCAGGCCCCACACCGCTTTTTATTATTATTATTAACGTTTATTTATAAGGCGCCACACGGTATCCGCAGCGCCGTACATAGGCAATAGTAAAACAACAGTTGCATATACAATACAATAATTAATTAACAGAGTAATATAAAGGAATACAATACATGTATAAAGCAAAAATTACATACATAACAAAAATAAGGAGAGAGAAAGACAGTGTAGAGCAAAAGGTAGTAAGAGATGATGACAGGGTAAAGGGATGATGATGGGAAAACTTGTGTACATCCATACAAGTGGAGAATTTATTAAGGGAACTGCTTGGTGCAAATTTAAGGCCCTTGTTGAGGAGGGAGATGTGGGCCTGGGTCAGTGATAGGGAACTAAGATTAAATATCCCTTCTGGTTTTATTTCCTTAGTTTTGATTTGGCTCCCATTCTTAGATCCTCCTCGTTTTCCTCTGAGTCTTCTGACCTTCCTTTCCGTTTTAAGGAGGGGGGCAGTGGGTGTGAATTGGTCTCCTGAGAGGGGTTTAGGATTTTGGTCATTGGAAGGGGGCGATTCGGTGAGGTTAGCCTCCTCTCTACCTCTAAAAAATAACTCATAAGAGCTTCTGGGTCCTCTTGTGAGTTTTGGGTTGATGTGGTGCATACTGGGGGGGGCCTTTGGCTGAGATTCTCCAGGAGGGAGGTTTTTTGAGAGTTAAGATCCTTAAGGGCTGCTTGGGCGCCTTTTTTGTAATGGGAAAGTACTTTGTTAATGTGTTGATTGTGGTTGCTGTGATGATTGAATTGAGGAGTAGTAGGCTTAGTGTGGTAATTCTTAATGTTATTAGTATTGTTATATTTGTGTTTGTGATAGTAACGTCCTCTTTGGTGGTTTTTATTGTTATAGGGGTGGTTCCGAAAAAAGTTTTGTCTTTGGGTTCTGTTTACTGGGGGATGTGTTGGGATGGAGAGTAGTGATGGTGGGTGGGTTGGTAAACTGACTGGGTTGGTGTAATATGCTTCCGAGTTGTAATTTGCGGGTATTGGAGCAGAATGGGGCTGGGTGTTGGTTGTCCTTTTTAAATGCTTATCAAACTTAGTTTTCTTCCTATCAATGATCTGGTTCTCAAGTTTAGTTAAGTTACTTTCTGTGTGGCTGTGTAGAGTTTTAAAGTCTTCCAGGTATTCCAAATGTGCGAACTTGGATCTGATGGATTCTATTTTAGTATTCAGTTGGTTACGAGACAACGCTACTACTGTGATCAGCACTCCACTAAAGCTGGACTCGGATACCAGCAGTTCCTATATCCTGCCAGGCCCGACGCTGCACAGGAGTTTACACCAAGGAGACATCGATACCGCGACTGCACACAGGCACGGGTGAGCTCCCCGTAGCCTTACAAACATACCCCTTACCGGTAAGGTTTTTTACTATTTTTTTGAAGCACACTGTGCACCAGGATCAGAGTGCGCCACCGGGCACACCTTATACATCCCATCTGTGGAGCCAAACATCTTGCATTTACATCACTGTGTACTATTATGAACTGTTTCATTACAATCCGTTTGCAAAACTGAACTTACGAACTGAACTTGAACTTGGACTCTGTCTATAAGAATAACACAGACTATCCCTATCATCTGGCCAAAAACAAACCCCCCCCCCAACCCCTGAAGGCACGTTAAAGTCTTTAATAAACATATTTCATTTTAACCCATTTCCCATTGCCCTTTCTTTCTTTACCACTTGTTCTGGCGCACCACAGATACCTTTGTGTTTATCCATTAGTTATTGTTATAGTTAATAAACACTCTGGACTGGATCCGGACTTACAAATCGAGAATAGTGGAAATTCAATGCCGGCTTCACGCTGTATCCATATGAGGACATTCCCTTCACTCTGAATGAATTCCGACAGCAGGCTCCTAACTTAAGACTTCTTCACCATGCTCATGTAAAATGGAGATGGCTTGGGTGCCTGGATAGCACAGGGTGCGCTAATTACGCCCTTTACCGTACTTTTTATTTACTGCTGTTAGAAATGTTGCCAGTATGCAACTCCGGATCCAGATTCACACTTGTAATGTGACACACACGTATGTGTTTTCACTAAACCCTATGACTGGATCCTGACTCCTGCATGCTTTCAGTATGTGTGGGAGTATGTCTGTGCGAATGAGAGAGGGGAGTGAACGCCCCCTGTCACTCATCTCTCTCGTCCGTAACATGTGTGACTTACACTTAGCCTTAAGTCACACTTGTGGATCAGCGGTCTGTCCGATAGCTGATCCACTTGTAAGTGTGAAAAACCTCCCTCACTTTACAATTTCCATGCTTTCCCCTGCCTACCTTGGTGGCCATGGGGGAAGCACAGCCCATTTCCACTTAAATGCCATCGTACGGAAGTTTATTTGTAACACTAAAGTAACAACTGTAGGGGGAGCGCGCCCTCTAGTCTATTTAGCCCACTTATGCACCCTACGGGCTATCGGCTGCAGTTCTGGATCCAGCCCCTAGTGATCAGAAATGCTCCATTTAAGGTAGTCTGGATCTGGTCCACCTCAGAAACTAGCACGGTGAAAAATTGATACATAGCCTCTATCATTTATTGATGAGCAAAATTAATAAGACCCTAATGTAGCTTCATTACCAAATTGGTGTAAAACCTAAACTGCATTAATATTTGCCACAGTTTACTACATAAACAAAAGCAAAACATTGCATAAAATATTTGAGAAACTATATAAACACAAAGTCATGAAATAAATTATGTGCATGAATACTGGCTTCAAATTATCCAGACTGTATTTTAACAATAATGCATCAACTGTGTGAGTCTATGGTGTATCCATGGTGAATGTTCCCTTTGATGAGACAGCTCAACCCCCCTTCTCCTTCCCTGGTAAGCTTGGCAAAGCAACAATGGCTTGTGATGTCCTTGAAACATAGAGTAGAAAAATAAGTTCTTGTCCAGTATATCCAGCCAGCCAGGGCACTTATATAGTGTAATAAATTTTAAAAGAAAATCTGCAACAGAGACTAACGTATGGATTTTGTGATCTAAAATACCGCACACAGAGGAACAGGGCCCTCCACGTGCAGATGGTGGATCCGTGGCCTGAACCCCTGTACTGTACATACCGTAGTATTCCGCATGCAACTCTGTGGCCTGTCTGCAAGTAGTAAACCCAACCCTTCCTGTATGAATGAAATGCCTAATCACACCTACCATTCCATCTCCAGCACATGGTGTATCCCCCCCCTCCCTTGTGGAGGCTGAATTCGTAATGCAGCATCAGGCGGAAATATCCTTTATAGCACCTATTTACAGATGACTTATGTACATTGTGTACATAAACCAGAAGATTTTATTAATTTGGGGTCAGGCCCTTTGTCATTAGAACTTTTATATTTTTATATACTAATGGGTTTATATAAAGACAGAAAATGAATTCAAACAAACAATAAAATACCTGATATTTGTAAAGTGTCCTCGCTGCGAGGGCTCGCATTGCGAATTAGGGACAACCGAAAGTTGTTTTTCGGCAGTGCTTATTTGGAATGAGAGCCCTTTCAGAATTTTTTTCATGCGAAGTATGCGATTCCGTAGAGGTGGAGATACAGGTAAATGAGGGGACAGGGCAGGGTAAATTTTAAGGTAGGAATCTATACACGTGAGTGTCTAGATTTACTATCTTGAGCAGGGAGTGCAGGGAAAGTGCATTTCCCGCTACGATATCGAGCCATAAGGCATGCGTAGGTCGGGATCTGGCCCATTTTTTGGATGCTGTAGGACACTGAATGGATGTTTCATTGCTGAATATATTTCTTTCATTGGTCATTAGTTTCTAATGAATTTTTAAAGATCTATTCTTATTATTAAAATTATTACAATTATTTTGTGTGACACATTAGTTGGTTTTAACACGGAGTATCCGTTACTGTCTTTGTACATTTAGCTGTCATTCTCTAGTATGTTAAAGGAAAGTGTGAGCTAGAATCTGATTGGTTGCTATAGGCAACATCACCACTTTTCCAAACCCGCAGCTTAGTAAATCTGGCCCTTAATCAGGTGCTGCATATGCATGTCTATTTGTTTTGTTTTATGTGTGCCTTTTTCTGCAGCTTATCGATTATTTAGATATTTTTTTCCTTTTGGTACACTAATATACAGCATGTATTGAAAATAAAAAGACTTGTTGCCCTGGAAGTTGAACAACTCTCCTTGATGAAAGTACTAATGAGTAATGAATAACGTGAACATAATAGATCCTTTGTGGGTTTACATTTATACTGGTCGTGCACTAGGAATGTAACAAATTATGCTTCAGTATGAGATGATGAAAATAATTTCAGTTTGGGGAATTATTCTCTTCTTCTGTAGTCAGACATAATCAAAGTAACAACCCAAATCTTCTTATTAAAGCTAAATCTCAGTCAGGTATGTGTACCCTTGCTCCTACTGGTCTGTTTCACATTCCACATCAATCATGCAATTGTTTCCAGCATTTTCCAGCTGACTCTTTGACCCTGTTATGGATCATCGTTGCTAGCAAGGACCTTATTAGAGACGCCATCTCATGCAAACGCTTCTTCTGCAAATAGCCTGGATTTCTTTGAAGTCACTAAGGAAATTAGAATAAGACCAAATAATGAGCTCACCTTTAAAAAAATATTTTTTACTATGATATCATTCTTACAAAAATGTCTCCAATTATTCTACAGATGTATAACTAAATTAAAATACCATACTGCCTTAAAAGAGAGCAGTCTCTTCTGTAATAATTACATAACTGCAAGAAGTTCCTACCTTCGTAGATAAGTTCCGGATCCAGAATTGCGAATGACAGGCCACATACGAATCGGAACGCTGGTTTGTCTAAGTTCTTACGTACAATATATTACAAATGAGTCCATTATGCACAGGGCTGTGTACGCAAAAGTGGAGGTAAGGTTCAGGGCAAGGAAGCTCCCTATACACTAGGGGAGTGCATTTAGAATTGCTATAGATATATAGCAAGTATATATATATATATATATATATATATATATATATATAGAAGTCCTATTATATAGCCATAAGTTTTCTTAGATATTTGGAGTACTGTAAACTCTTAAGTATATAGGGCCAGATTTACAGACACAATTGTGCTACTTTTTCGTGCGTATTTTTAGGATCGGATTAACTGCGTATGCATAATAACTTTTTTACGCAAGTTATGTAGGATTTAGGCACGGAAGTCCAATAGATTTCAAAATCATACTTAGTGACATATGTACGGTGGTTTGCTTCAGTACATGCAAAGTTACGTGAAAGTAGGTGGTGGGAGTAATTTAAATGGCCTTTTGAGGTTAGTAATATACGCACGTACCTAAGCAACTTAGGCACGTAAATACGCCCGTAGAGATAAGGGTGCTCTATGGAGCCATAAGTCACCAAAAATCCATCGGAGCGAGGGGAGGGTCATGGGTGTTGCCTTGCAACGTATGTGCATATATTTGCGAATACGTTGGTACTTATTTCACACGAATCTGTGAATCCGGTCCAAATTGATTATATCAACATTATTAACATAATTACAGGACACTGTCTACAGCTGGTTCCCTGTATGTATAAATTACAGCAGTAAAGACTGTGGACCGGATCAGACTTATACACAGGGTGAGGACAGCCGCATATAAGGGGAAAGTTAGGGTTAGGCTGCAGAACATGGAGAATTAAGTATTACTTGTTGGACATTTCCCTGACCTGCCCCTAGGGGCTGCTGTTTGTGATTAATTTACAGCCCTTAGAGATAGGAAATAAGGACTGCCTCTAGATAACTTAGGTGCTGGTCATGGTAAGGTTAGGCTGATAGCAGGGTGAGGATTAGAGTAAGGGTTAGGGGAAAATCTTATCTGTCTCCATTGCACCATTTAGATCTTTACCTGTTGCTTGATCTACACGGTTTTCTCTACAGCAGTATAAAAGTGACTGCTAGAACTGCCGGAATACCATGTGTCCAAAATCAACATCATTCCAGCAAACCGCACCCATTCTGTATGAATGTTCAGCAAGGACAAGGCCACACATACAAAGAAAATGTTTTGTGCTGTAATACAGCGGTTTACGGGTTCAATATGTTAATCAAATATTTAAAGCAGTAATTTATGACAAGCATGCGTAGTAAAAGGAAACGCAATTAGATAAAATAAACCTAAATTGAATCTATAAAACAGACATAATTCCTTTCATTGAATTACCAATCTACTTATTGATTCGTCCTAAATCTAAAACAAGATGCAACAAGACACATTAGTACTTAAAAGCATCAACTGTGCACGTAACATGACCTTCAGAGCACAATTAGGACCACTTATAGATAGCACTTATAGATCTGCCATGGGAGCTTTGGAAAAAGGTCATTTTTTGGACATCAGCATTTTTTTTTATTAAATGACTATGGGATTATAGTGGTAAGTGCAGTAGCAAAGTCACATACTTCCCGAATATCCACAATGATCTAGCTATTTTCTATACTGGGTGGCAGTCACTAAGCTTTCAGTATTGGGTAGTTGTCAGCAGGTTGCTCTCTGTATTGGCTGGTGATCACTAGGAATATCTTCATATTGGATGATGGCCACTAGGATGCTTTCTGCATTTTATAAAGGACACTATTAATCAAAGTATTGTTTGAGTGTCACTAGAATACCAGACACTAAATATTGCATATGACCGTCATTTTTTTTTAGCATTTTGTTGGTTATTTATAATCCCTCCCGCTCTAGATATATGCACTGTTCACACTTTTTTTTTATTGTGTTACCAGCGTAGTAGTACACCAGATATAACAGTATCTTAATCCATATCACTTTTGTATTGGCCCCACCTACACACTGGGCCGGATCCAAATTTAAGAACCTGTGAGTGTAGTTCACTTCCATAGCATTTACAGCACTTCAGAACCCTGGACACTACCTTAACTTTTGGACACACACTTGTACATAAGTGCTTAACCAAGCAATACCTCCCCCACCCACCATGTGTACACGCTATGTAAGTAGAAATAGATGAAATAATTTGTAGATTGCTAATCACATAAATAATTGTCGCCTATAGTTTTTTTTTAATCCCACATGGCATGAAAGACAGAGACATGCCTCTGGAAAATGCATACACCCGCAATGCTAATGCCCCCATTACCCCAATTATAGCTAACGTAATGCAATTTTATGCAAATTCTTTGATTTAATCAATTAATTGTTCAGCTATTTCATTTAATATATGTATTTAGTAAAATGTCTTTTGCATTGAAAATTTCCTCTTTGTTCCTTTCCTGGCCATCACTCATGGAGATTACATATCCTTGGGACGGTTGTGTGGGTCCCCGGAAAGAACGACCCTATTTCGATAGGGCCTTTTTCTCCCAGCCAGTTTGGAACTACCCTAACCCTTCCACTAATTCTAACCCTAACCCTCCCCTTCCATTACCCTAACCCTCCCTTCCCCGCAGCCTGACCCTAACCCTAAGGGACTTTTGGATGCCCCTATTTCGGAAATCCCTCACTCTATGTGGGGACTGTAACCACCTTGGGACTGTGATTTGATAAAATTTTACATTAAAAAATTTAATTTGGACTTATTTATTAAATAGTACCATTTACATTTACACCTCAATACAGAACTCTTACCTATGGAAAAATGACCTTTATATATGCTTCCACTTCAATAGTATTTCACTGAAATACCTTACCTTTACCTATTCCTACAATACCTGCAGCACAGCTGGTTCACCTTTCTATATTGCTTTCAAGAGGTTGGACCCTCTTAGGTACACCAATGTGGCAGCTAGGATATTACTTCTATAGGTATGCTCTACTATTTATTTATTTATTTTAACAACTCCAATATGAACAGAAGATGAAATTAATGTAAAAATAATGACACTTAACATTTGTACAATAGTAATGCAAGTTTGCATAAATTAAATTAAATATAATAATCTGAAGCTGTAAAAAAATATGGACCAATCACATCACAAATGTAATTTGACATATGTAATATTGTTATATCTACTGATGAATTATGCAAATTTTTCTGAGCATATTCACTTTCATTCTCCCTCATTGCTCCAATAAAAATAAAAGTTTAAACACAAATCAAATGGCATTAATTTCACAACTTAAATAATACATGATAATATCCCACCAACAAGTGTATTTAAAGAAAGAAATGAACTGTTAAATGATGAGGAGTATACAACGAATAAATGCAAATTTCTAAGTAAAATTCACAAAGGGTTCACAAATATGATATGAGGGTAGAAGCATTGGCTATCCCTAAGAAATCACTGCAGTGACAAGTTGTGTGCACTGAATACGCACAGCATAAAGTAGTAGAGAACAATGCTGCAGCACCATAGAATAATTATCAGAGCATAAGCAATGTTCCCACATTGCAACATGTATCCATAACACATGCCAATAATAAGCAGCATCAATCTCAGTTAATACATTAATGCAAGAAATATGTGTCCGTATATTAGAAAGTCACTATGTTAAGCTAGTATAAAAGCAATAGATGTATATTCAAATCAGTCAAGCATCGTCTTTTCTGACAGGCATGGTTATATTCAGCTGAAATAGCGCTATCATGCATTTACTATTAAATCTATAGCTAGCTGGAGTACTCTTTCATAGCAGCGTGATGATGAAGACAACATACACACCCAGTTCTTACCACACACAGGCACATCTCACAAAGACAGATATTATTATCACCATCTGAAGCAAGTATGCCAATGTCTCAGTGTGATTTACTAACCACTCCTATTTTAGTATCATGGATTATTGCTATAATTATTATCTTGCAGCACCATGGTCAGCCATCTGGTCCCTAAATAAAACAGCTGGAACATGCATATACCAAATGCAGAGAAGATTCCTTAACTACATAGCTATAATATATTGCAAATAACATTTGTATCCATCTCAGTAATCACTGTCCACATGAATTGCATGTTATGAAACCATCATTGTTCTCACCCTTTAGTCTCCCTCCTCTGATTCTCTTTCAGTGTGTGATGTCCAGCAAGGGTACCGTTTCTACCCGCCGGACCGCGAGGTGGCGACATTTCCACAATCAGGGCAGATAGGTGGAACTACAAGATGCTGGGAGCTTGCCACGGCCATATTTACTCAGGTGGGGGCGGTTGAGAAAAAGAGTACTAGCTTTAGTTTGCATTATTTATGTTATATTTTCACATGTAAGCGATGAAAACTTACACAGATAAATGCAGGAGCAAGAGAGCAACATTTATTTAAACATGGGAAAAGTCATCCAATTGTCCAGCAACAAACATGGCGGACTACACTACAGTAATACGCGCGTCAATCACCACAGGGGAATGCCGGGAAATGTAGTCTTCTACAGAAGGATTATGTGACAATTAAGCTTTCTGGGCGGATTTTGAAACATAAAATGTTTTCGGATGATCGATCTATTTTTAGATCTTACCACGTTTTATATTTGCAACAACAGCGATTCTGCTTTGTTATGTACTCATATTTACATTTACAGGTGCATTACTGGCAAGCAATCATTAATAACAAAACGTATATAATAAAATTTAAATTAGATTAAGAGAATCATAGATTCCAAAACACATTGCTAGTGAAGGGGGTGTTCCAATATATGGACCGGACTAAAAATTTAAAGTGAGTTACTAACTCACCAGTCCAGCTCCACAACCCGCCCTCGTTTCGAAAAGCCTAATAGGCTACCTTAAGTAATTAAGCTTATTTTGCTTCTTAAGAAGAAAAATATGCATGTATGTTCCCTTGCCGAACCCTCCCTGGCTCCTTACTATACGTCCCCTTAGGGGTGTCATATTTTTTTTTGGGGGGGGGAGGGCCAGAATTTAGCCCTCCCCTTGGTGCCCCCATTTCACCTTGGTGCACCCCCTCACCTTGGTGCTTAATAGGTATGAAGGGGGTACGGACAACCCATTGGGGGCGTGGTTAACCCATTGGAGGCACAGCTGTGCATCCAGCTTTAAACCATTTCATATATGTTAGAACCAATATATATATATATATATATATATATATAAATATAAATATATATATATATAAGTTTAAACAGAAAAGCGGCACTCAGGAGACTTCCAACGAAGAAACTTTAATTCACACTGCACATGAGGTCAACGTTTCAGTGGCGTTGCACCACTTTCATCAGGATGTGCCAAACAGATACCCTGATAACCGGGGATCTGTTTGGCACATCCTGATGAAAGTGGTGCAACGCCACTGAAACGTTGACCTCATGTGCAGTGTGAATTAAAGTTTCTTCGTTGGAAGTCTCCTGAGTGCCGCTTTTCTGTTTAAACTTACCTACGTTTTCCAGCTGGTCACCGGAGCATGAAAATGGATATTGAGAGTGCCGTTCTCCCTCTGCTATATATATATATATATATATATATA